>BCKE01000031.1:379300-399558 GCA_001600495.1 Pilasporangium apinafurcum | reverse complement strand
ATATCTTTACGTTGTTTTGGGTTAAAATAGTGGTACATATGGCTGTTTCGAAGCATTGAAAGGGAGTAGGTGTATAGAAAGAGCATCATGAATTCGAATTTCGGACTGTGCTCCAGTTTCAGTGGGGACAGAAAACAGCATTTAATGTTCATTGTTAGGACGAAATTGACCACATAAGAGAAAACCTAAACCACTGTGACCTCACACAAACGGTTCATGAAAATAAAATTACCCAACAAAAGTAATTTTAAGGGGATCAGTGCGGGAAGCCATTTTAAGCAGATTTGATGTATGACACTCAGAACATTTATTTAAACCAACCAACCAATAGGCTTACCACATTGTGACACCTACATATGCAGAACTTTTTTAAACTGTGAAGAAATACCTGAATATTCATATACCCATGATTTGCAACCATTGGGAATCTCTTACCAGACAAGACGTTACTCTTCAACCTTATGGGGGGCCGGAACAAATTATTATATATATTATTGTATGTCGCTAGTTGTAGACATAAAAAGGCATAAAAAAGAGCAAAAACATATCGCAAAATTAAAAGTGTATGAAATACAAAAAGCAACTCGTTTAAATTTAGTGGGATGAAGTGGTTTGGAGGTAAGACAAAAGCTTCGAACAAGTACTTTTGGTTTTTCTACTAAACTGCTGATGCTAATCTGTTAAGGTAATAATGTTCGCACTCGGATAGGGTTATATTTACGCTGGATTTGTCCATGCATCCTAATCGTACAACTTCCTTCCTCCAGGTGGTAATATGGTTATATATGATACTCATTATGCGCATCCCGATATTGTAGCTATCGTTGGCGAAAAAACATAACTTTTGGACATGTCAGCCACAAAAAGATACTCTCTGTCCTGACTTTGTATGCTATGTTACAATCGAACCAGGAATAAAATGTGATGCATGCTCACCGCATCCATGATACCACTTTCTCGTACTGGTCCGATTATGCAGTATGTAACCTCAGCGACTAACTGACCCTTACAACCGAGAGTGATGGCGGTGAAGATAAGTTAAGTCAATGTTGGATCGACATTCTTCACATTTTAAGATTCAGGAGACCACCAATGAAAAGCAAGGTAAAATCGAGCCTCATATTCTTCCAAAAAATCCCAACGGTTCTCGTAATTGAGAGGTGGAGTGAAGCCTTTGGTGTGAGAGGTCATACAATGGAGAATGGAAAAGATTTTTATTGGGTGGTTTGGACGTTATGTTACAATCTAATCACGAATGAAATATGATGCATTCTCACAGCTTGATAAATTTCACCACACTAATTTTTGTATCTAATTTACCTACTGCGCTAAAAAAGCATTTTCTTTAGGGAATATAAACAATATGTACCAGGATAACTGAAAAATAAAAATTTTGCACCAAAAAGATTAAAAATAAAAAAATGTACCAAAAAACGAAAAATGAAAAAAATATACCAGGCACGTATACTATACTCTCAAATGTACATAATATCCGGTTGCAACCAGGAAGATATTCCGATTTAGATAAGACATAGTTAAACACAATGAAAGCGTATGTTCCTCGTATCCATCAGCACTACAATACATTTTTCTGTATTTTTAGCGAGGAAAACCCAGTTTTGGATGAAAAACGTCTACTCAATATGCACAACATAATAGCAAGGAAGCAATGTGTGATCAAGTGRTCGTGCTACGTCAGGTCTTGCGATTATGACCCATTTGATTGCATATTCCGYATCTTCTGGTTTGGCGCTTTTCCGTGATCTAAGTAGCTTGTTACAATGGTTCTTGCATATTAACAATCCTTGCTGATATAAATTCAGTGGTTATTGAGTATATAAAGCGGTCTRATTCTGCTGGATCATTGTGAAAGCTAATATGTGCTGCAGAGGACTTTCCTATATAATTGCGCCCATATATAAATTCAATTATGCCATAAATCCATGACGCTGTTTGAAACCGGATATTATGTACATTTGAGAGTATAGTATACATGCCTGGTATATTTTTTTCATTTTTCGTTTTTTTGATACATTTTTTTTATTTTTAATCTTTTTGGTGCAAAATTTTTATTTTTCAGTTATCCTGGTACATATTGTTTATATTCCCTTTTCTTTAATGCATCTTTCACACTTTCAATGATACCACTCTCTCGTACTGGTCCGATTACACTATACAACTTCAGTGACTAGGCGACCCTTACTACTGAGAGTGATGGGGTAAAGATAAACCTAAAATACGAGAGGAAGTGCAAAACTGAATTCATGATGCTCTTTCTATACACCTACTCCCTTTCAATGCTTCGAAACAGCCATATGTACCACTATTTTAACCCAAAACAACGTAAAGATATTTGTTTGGGTTCTCAACAAAGGTATACAAAAACCAAATGGTAGAGGAGATTGACCTCTGGAAAAAGACTGCTTGACCAATGTTTCTTGAGTTCTCTCTTTTTTTTTTTCTTTGAACCTCAGTGTCGATGCTAGTCCTGACAGTTCTCCCAGCTCTGCCAACTCTGTCATTTCTGCCATTTCCCAATCTCACAAGCACAATTCAAGTTCCTGGATCAGTAGCAAGAGCTTGAGTAACATCGAAGACAGCAGCAACCAGCCTCCCATCGCAGAAAGAGAGAACGCCAGCAGCTATTTTGGAACTATGGCTGAGTTTTCATCGGGTCATCGCAAGAAGCAGCGAGATCAAAATGATGACAACAGTATCGTGATCACGCCACGGTCCACGGACCAGATGCTCGATGCACCCTATTATGAGAATGCCGGTCACAGCGGCACTGGAAGTTTCGCGGAGGCCATTCAACGGTCCATCACAAAGGCGGTGAGAAGTCTCCGTGGCATCAAAGGTCATGATGATAATGAACGTCTGAGCGAGATCGACACCGACACGGTGGAGGCGATGACGAAGGGTGGTTTAGACCGGTTCTACTATAAGTACAAGGTCCTCATCGAGACACACCGCCAGAGAATGGCTTCGACGGAGTTGCGTTTCCAAAATCTTACCTACACCGCTGAGGTACCCATCACTAAGCACTACGGTCAGTCCATTGGCACGCATGTCTCTAGCGCCTTCTCCCGCGACCGGATGTTCACCCGGACGATCCTGAACGATCTCAGCGGTGTGATCCCGCCCGCGAGCACCACGCTTGTTCTTGGTGGACCTGGCTCAGGAAAGTCTTCCTTTCTCCGTGCGATTGCCGGAAAGCTTAATGACAATAGACAGACCAAGCTTGAAGGCACGGTGCACTACAACGGCTTGGATGCGACGATGGTTGATGTGGACAAGATCGTGGGTCTCATCGACCAAGTAGACGTCCATGCGCCCACTCTCACGGTCCGAGAGACGATTGAATTCGCTGACAAATGTCTTAATGGCTTACCCTCGTCTCAACCTACGAAGGAGCTTCGTGAACTTGCGCAGAAGCGAGCGGAGCTGATCATGTTCCTGTTGGGGCTCAACGTATGTGCGGACACGGTCGTTGGCAATGAGCTACTGCGAGGCATCTCCGGTGGTGAGAAAAAGCGTGTGACCATTGGTGAGATTTTGGTGGGTCACCAGAGTGTGTTCCTCTGTGATGAGATCTCCACGGGTCTCGATAGTGCTGCCACCTACGATATCATCAAGGGAATAAAGACCTGGGCCAAAGAGCTTTATGGGACCGTAGTGGTAGCACTGCTTCAACCACCTCCAGAGGTTGTGGATCTCTTTGACAACCTTATTCTTCTGGATAAGGGCAACATCATCTACCATGGACCCATGAAGAACGTTCTTGAATACTTTGAGTCCTTGGGTTACCACTGCCCTCCACGATGTGACGTGGCCGAATTCCTGTTGATGCTGACGACAGACGGAAGACAACAGTACGTGATACCAGACGCCGCGGTTGAGGCACCGAAGACGTCAGAACAGTTCGCCATCGCCTTTAAGCGGTCGAACTTTGCGCGTGTGATGGAAAAGGAGCTACAGCAAGGCTTTTTGCATGATATGGATGTGGAAAAGACTCAGAATCAGCAAAAGCTTCAAATGCACGCCTCCATCGTTGAGACCAAGAACTCCAGTCAGTTTGCTCTGGGATTCTTCATGAGTACGTGGATCCTGACGCTTCGCCAAGCAAAACTCACCTACCGCGATCGACCTCTCATGATTGGAAAGTTCTTAGAGGCTCTCATAGTAGGTCTGGGTGTCGGTGTTCTTTACTTTGACGTGAACCCCAAACTCTACTTCCGCATGCTCTTCTTCAGTGCCGCCATCCTCCAGCGCCAGGCATGGCAGCAGATTCCTCTCACTCTTGACTTACGCCGGGTCTTCTATAAGCAACGGCCGCGGAATTTTTATCGAACTCTGTCGTATGGTGTGGCTTATACTCTCGTGTGGATACCGATCAACGTGTTAGTGGCGCTGGTACTTGGGACATCAATGTATTGGATGGCTGGGCTAGCACCCAGTTTCTACGCATTCTTCATCTTCATCCTGGCGTTGGTGGCTTATCAGCACGCCATCGGAGCGTATATGATGTTCCTTGGTGCTATTTCGCCTCAAATCGTCATCGCACAGTGTTGTGACGCTGTCTCCGTTGTCATGTTCCTTACGTTTTCCGGAAACATTATCTATCCTGATCTCATTCCTCAATGGTGGAAGTGGTTTTTCTGGATTAATCCGCTGGGCTGGACTCTAAGAATCTTGGTGCTTAACGAGTTCTACAACGACAGATACACTTCTACTGGGTACCCAGTAGCAGGACAGGACACCGAATACTGGCTAGATACCTATCAGGTGGTACATCGAAAGGATCTGATCTGGGGTGGTATCGCAGTGTTGCTTGCTTACTTTGTGTTTTTCACGGGTCTGGCGACGATTGCTCTGCACAAGATCCGGTACACGAATCCATCGAAGAGGATTGTCGCAGTTCATGAGAAGGACTATGAGGCGACGAGTCGGTCTGGTTCTGTTGTGGATAATGAAAAAATCGCCCCGGCTCCGTCTGAGCTGGAGGAGGGCAGAATCACCACCGAGTATGGTCTCTTGCAAAGCTTTACCCCTGCGACACTAGCATGGAAGGATCTCTCCTATCACGTGGCTGATCCTCATCAGAAGGGTCAAACAAAGACGCTGCTCCATGGTGTGTCTGCGTTTGCCAAGCCTGGGAGTATGACAGCACTCATGGGGGCCACTGGTGCTGGCAAGACCACGCTTATGGACGTGTTAGCAGGTCGTAAGACAGGGGGACGAATGAGCGGTGAAATCTATATTAACGGTGTGCCGAAGGATAGCCATACCTTCTCTCGGACTGCCGCCTACTGCGAGCAGATGGACATCCACAGCGAGACGACGACGGTCAGGGAGGCATTGCTCTTCTCAGCGCGTCTCCGTCAACCCTACGATGTTCCTGATGAGGCCAAGGTGAGCTTCGTCAATGAGATCATCGCGATGTTAGAGCTTGCTCCTATTGAAGGAAAGGTGGTCGGAGAGCTGGGCAAGGGTGGACTGACGGTAGAGCAGAGGAAGCGGCTAACGATTGGGGTGGAACTGGTGGCGAACCCGTCGATCCTCTTCCTGGACGAACCAACGAGTGGCTTGGATGCCTTGGCTGCTACGATGGTGATGAAGGTTATCCGTCGAATTGCTTCCAGCGGCCGTACTGTCGTCTGCACCATCCATCAACCGTCTCTGGCGATTTTCGAGACCTTTGACAACCTTCTCCTTCTCAAGATGGGCGGTCATGTTGCCTACTTTGGTCCTCTAGGAGAAGGTAGTTCTAGTCTCCTTGACTACTTTGCATCGATTCCTGGAACACCTCAGTGCCCTGAGCACGCTAACCCTGCAACGTACATGCTCGACGTCATTGGTGCCGGTGTCGGCAGAGAAAAGCGTGGAACAGACTATGCTTCCGTCTACCGTGGAAGTGAACAGAGACACCGAATGGAGTCCGAGCTTCAGGGGGCCCTAGATCCATCAGGTTTTGCAAAGACTCAGGAGAACAGTCTCAGCACTACATCGTTTGGGTCAGCAGGGACGCCGCTCATGTTCCAGCTCGGTTTGACTATCGAACGTGCATCGAGGGGATATTGGCGCACGCCACGATACACCTTGGTTCGTTTGGTGCTGTTCCCATTCTTTGGTCTCTTCTTTGGCAGTGTCTTCTGGCAGATTAAGATTAATTCTCCGTCTGCAATCAACTCTGCTGTGGCGCTGAACTATATGATTATGGACTTCATTGGTGTCTTCAATCTCATGACTGTCATTGAGATCACCTGTGCGGAACGTGCTGTCTACTACCGAGAGCGCGCTGCCAACATGTACTCAGCCCTCAGCTATCAAGTGGCACTGTTCCTTGCAGAGCTCCCATACCTGATTGTCAATACTGTTCTCTTTGTCAGTATCATGTACTGGATGGTGGGATTCTCTCCACTCGCCGAAGATTTTCTCTGGTATATCTGGATATACTTCCTTTACGGAGGTCTCGCGACGTATGTGGGCCAGCTCTGTTGTCAGCTGTTACCGAATGAAAAGGTGGCGAACATCGCAGTTGGTGCCATCACGATCATCTATAACATCTTCTCAGGATTCCTCCTGCCGGTGAATCAGATGAAGTCATGGTACAAATGGATCACCTACATTGCTCCTTCATCACAGGCTTTCAGTGCGTTGTCAGCCTCACAGTTCGCCCAGTGCCGTGACGATGCTGGCGGTGACTTTGGCTGTCGCAGCATCAAGAGCAACAATGCGACAGTCACGATTGAGAAGTTTGTGGCGACCAACTTTGGCTTCGATGAGGACAACGTCTATCGCAACATGGGTGTGCTGATGCTGGAGTGGGGCTCCACTTTCCTGTTCTGCTACCTGGCGCTGAAGTTCATCAAACACATTGTTCGTTAGAGCGTAGTCGTAGATTCCTGTTTTTTACTTCACTCCTCTTTTATAACATTGCATGGATCCCTTTATTCAATCTGTCTATGATTGCTTATGTGTGCTTATCTTCATTCCGGAGTTTATGAAGAAAAAGCGTTAGTTTACATACCAGGCTCTTGTGGCAGAGTCAGGAGAAGAAGGGAGACAGAAGTACCTTTTCATCACAATCCTGCAGTACCATTTTTTTCTACGCTACCAATAGTAATAAAGATCTCTCCTTTCACCTTCCCATGATCTTGTAAAATACACTCATTAGACGGGAAAACCCTTTAGGATTTAGGGACGATCCATTTTCAAAAATTGTCATTGCAATGGTTGTAATTTGGCTTATTTGTCAATTATTCAGTGACTCACACCCTCAATGGCAACAGTAGCATCCAAACGCAGCGACGGTAGTGGGAACCCCGCTGTAGCAGTGCTTACGAACCAAACACTACTGCGCAACATCGCTAGCTGTATACCTGGCCTTCCCTGTGCTGTGGCTGAATTCGAGCAGTCGCACGGTAGCGAGGGGAAGAGATAGACATATTGCTCGATCTCGTGGTTGACCGAAAGGACTCGAAAATACTGGAGATGTTACATTGGGTGCATCAGACAAAGTCTATTGATCCAGCGCCAGATAAACTCAAGTTTGTAGAAACTATCTGTACTGCTGCGCGTAATGGTCAATTCGAGATAGTGTGAGAGGTAGAGCCCATGAGCCCCCAAATATTTGCTGTTTCAGTGATGTTAGGCAGTCTCGAACTCGTCAAATGGCTCTATGAGTTCTTGTCCGAAAAGTTTTGGATGATAAATACATCCTACAACCCAATTTGGTATGCATTCAGGACTGAATGTATAGCGCTCGCATTTATACAGTGGCTGCGTGTGCATTTCAGAAACACATTCACATTAGATGTAATGGTCACGGTGGTCATACATGGGCAGCTAGATATTGCAAAGTTTCTGTATAAACATATGCCGGAAGCGTGGACATCGGATGTTTTGGATAGGCCGGCACAATGTAGCCATTCGGAAATTGTCAATTTCCTGTATTACAACCATTATAATATGCAGCATTAAGAGGCAAACTCGAAGTGGACAAGCTCCTGCATGAGAGCTGCAGCGAAGAATGGTCATCTCGAAATAGCGAAGCGTCTATGAATAATGAGCAGAGAGATGTACTGTCAAAGCAATGGGGAAAGCTGCAGAGAAAGGCTATGTTGACCCTGTGAAATACCTGCACGAGCATCGATCAGGAGAGTGCACAGCAAAAACGATGGATTAGACTGCTTATGGTCACCTTGATATGGTGTGAAATTTTACGTGAACATCGCAAAGAAGGCTGCACAGCAAATGCGATCAACGATGCAGTACATCAGAGTAAATTTGAGATGGCAATCTTGCTACTCGAAAAATGGTATACAATCTTGACGCCCAAAGGCACATCAGGGAATGGATATTTGAATGCACTCAAACTTCTCAATGCAAACCAACATGATACTGTTGCTGATAATACAGCACATCTGGCTAAACTGATAAAGCTCCAATTGTTTTATGACCAGAGAACAGAGCGCTGATTGAGCGAGAGATCCAAATCTAGTAGGTGTAAACAGTTGAAACACCAAACGTAGCCAGTGTACTGCCAGAACAGCCTTCAAAAGAACTGAAACCATTGACTGTTGTCACTCGAACAGGTGTAGCACATGGATGGGTCGTCGTAGATCCACAAGTAATTGCGAGAGAAGGTAAGGTATATATCGCAGCTTGAGATAATCATCACACTAGAGTTCTTTCATGGATTTGTGGGAATAGATGTCCATGCAACTGATCGAGATGCAGCACACCTGGTGTCGATCCATTTAGCTCTGTTATCCATTTATGGTCATAGAACGTATTGGCAGTACCCATTTGTTGTGGATTGTTGGCGAATACATACTCAAAGCTTCTACGAGCATCACTAAATGAATGGAAATTGGACTTGACATTACTAGCAGCTCGTATGTCACAATCAGTGGCAACATACACTGGCGTGGAAGGATCATCTTTATGAATGAGCATGCCATACGGAGCACTCACTCAAGCAAGCGATGAGAAAGTCGTTTGTATCAAATCTGCGATCGATGTGTTGAAGATCGTTTCATTTGCTTCAGCAAACTTAGGATGGATGGTGTTGGTCATAGCTCCAGCAAGATAATGTGTTCAAGTGGATACATAAATGCAAACTTGAAAATGACTAGTCTAGCAACTTCCCATAAAGTTTGAAGGCGTTTATCTGTTCTGAAATCCATAAATATCACTTGCTCGTTCATATAGTTTGGAGGGAAAAGGACGAGGAAACAGATAAACAGGTCTAGAAAAACAAATGCACTCACTCTATTTCGGGACCACCAAAACATATGAGTACAAACAGTGAATTGTGAATGTAGCTTCAAGAATCCAAGGGTCGCTGATGACAAATTACTGTCAACTACAGAACCGTATGGAAGAGCTTTTCTTTGTTGTTGACGTTCAAGATTGCGTGTTGATATAAGCTGGCAAGATCTATGGAATCGTTCTCATGCTACAAATCTTGGGATGACTCGGACAGAAGAATATCCGTCATGATGCGATTTCTGCGTTCTACTCAAAGAAGAGGAGGAGGGGGTTTGGAGGTGTCTACTTCTGTGTTTATACCAAAAATATATATGTCATTCCCATTATGAATGTTTCAAATCAATGTATATACATCATCGTCATATCATCCATGCACATAGTACAACTGGATCAACACCAGATGACTCAAACAGATCATCACGTTTACTTGGATCTGGAATCCTTTTGCAATGTGACTGTCAAACTCTGAGAAGTGAAGTCGGAAGCAGATGACATTAGAGATAAGTCACAGGGATGTCAGAAATGGTATCTTCAGACTCACTCAAGAATAGTTGTTCGCAAAACCGTTTAATCTTTCTCACTACTGTTGATATGTTCGATCGCTTGGACAGTTCGAACGTACACATTTCGGTAATGAGTTGCCATTGCTCTTTACTAAAGTGTTCACCCATATCTGGGAGCTTATCTTCTTTTGCATGATAGATAACGGCAACATCTGGGATATCCTTTCTCCAAGGAAAGTCACCTGTGATGGCCACGATAATACACATGGCGAACGAGTAGACGTCAGATTCGAACGAAATCGGGCACTTACCTCTATTTATCAATATCTCTGGCGCCTTCCACTGTACAGCTCCATTACCTTTGTCGATTTGATGGAAGCGGACGTTACAACAACGTGATTTAAGCCAGAATCCGCGGCTTTTGCCTTGCCATCTGCATCAACTAAGAACTTGTTCCCCTTCAAGTCACCATAAATCACGCCTTTCTTACGAAGATAATGCAAACCCACTACCATTTCATATTTTTTCTTCCATTTGAGATGCTCATTCTCCGGCTTTCGCAGAAACTCAGGAAGTGTCCCATGTGGAGCATATTCACACACGAAGAAGAGTTCTCCAACATGGAAAGCATCGTAAAAGCGGACAATATGCTCATACTTCAGTGAATGCCATATTTCGATTTTTTTGAGGAACTGATGTTCGGTGGTATCATCACATTCGCTCAGAAGGCGCTTGACCACGACAGGAGTGTCTCACCATTCTCCACGATATACAGATTCAAAGCTACCTTTGCTAAATGGTTTTTCCTCCCACACTACATCGTAAGGAGGAATAAACCATTTTTTCACTTTGATATTTGAACTATGGACACCATCAAGACTGGCGATGTCTTCCTCTAGCGTATTCATCGCCTCTAAGCACCTTTTCGAGTTTCTAAGTCGTTGTTTGGTCATTTCATAGCATAATAGAGTGATTGTTTCGTTTCGTGATCTTGTATCCTTGAACTCCCTAGTGATTACTTATTTATCTTGACAAAACAAAGCAAATATTCCTTTCTGCACCAGTTGATCCTTCTGCGAGAGCCTTTTGTTGAAAGATTACACAACAACACGTTGAAGACTTTCTATCGGTCCTGCAATGGCATCAATGTTTTGATGGAACTGTTCTATGTGATCTGTGAGTTTTCGACGGCCTGCAAGTCGAAGGATCAGTTTGTTTTGGCTCAAGTACATAATCGCCAGCTTGTGGCGCCGAGGCAGCAATCACGATAACTCGTCAAGAGCATCTTTTTCCGTCACAATAGTTAAAGAGTCTGCCTGTGAATAGATCTCGATCAATYTCGTGTAAATGYGAGTGCACATGACTCCCGATTCGTACATCTCCTTGCACAGACAAAATACTTGCWCCATTACGTATGAGRCAGAGAAAGGTAGAGCAGAGACAAASACTTTATCTAATGCATATGGTAGTGCTGTTAATCGTGGTATTTGTTATTGGTTTGGCTTAGTTTCGTCCGASTCAAAATGACTTTGGGTGGAGATATCAATAAAGTTAATTGATCAGATCTACATCTATGATGCTTGCTGGTCTGGTAACGGTGCCATGACTATGTTCATTAGTACAAACTCTTTCTCGTCACCAACAGGAGTTCGAAGTACCAACGAATTCGTCGCTACTTTTTCTGGGTCTTTTTATCCCCGTGATAACATCCAATGCCATTTCGCCTTCATTATAACTGCTATCGGATGCCTCATCGTGGATTTTAAGGCTTTCTATCACGTCAAGATGATCTTGTCTTGCTGCTACATGTAATGGAGTCTGACCGTCTTCACTCTTCTCATTCACTGTTGYTCCTTTATCGACCAAATACTTGATCATCTCTAGATATAATGGAGTCAAGGCATATCTGCCCTTCGGGTTCACTGCTACTCCATTCGCCTCCACAAGGTACCGGATCCTCTCTAGATCTCCGATTCGAGCAAGCTCATAYATCGACGAAGCCTATGCACTCATGGCATTCCATACGCGACTCGGTAACCCGAATTTTCGAATGACCATATCACAACATCACATCAAAAACTCGCCGCAATATAGTCATTACTTTTCAAACTTCATCTTTCTTTGATTATCTATATGAAATAGAATACAATAATTCAATCTGCTTAAAACATGGTCTAATCCCTCATCACCATCAGCTATTTCTCTGTGTGAAAGAGCCATTTCCTTTATTCTCTTCCATCAAGACGAGATATTCAACAACCATCTYCACTTTCTTACACAACGATRACAAGGAGACAGAAACCAATGAAGATAATGCTCCTAATAATCTAGCTGGCTACGATCAGAAACAAACGACTTAACAAAATAAGGCTATATATGCGATGTTGGGYCACTTCGTTGCATTTAGAGCTTCGTTCATTCATGAACAAACAAGAYRATGCTCTGAAGTGGTAGCGTCATATTCAGTCTAGTAACAAATATGATGATGAAAGAAAGCTCGTGATGCAGCTAGAGTAAGTAAGTATAGTCTCATTCGTTGTCTTCGATTAGACATGCAGTCGTAGAAGAGATGAATATCCAATATTATGCGGCATCAACGACGCATACAATCAGAATATGAAGCAACCAAAATAATTAGTTGAGTTTGCCAGACACGGCACCAATCAACTTGCTTACAGGACCGGCTACACTCTTGAGATAGCACACAGGCTGTCCAGGGTTGCTGTTAATGTATGTGTACACCTTGCATCCGCTCAACTTGGCACATGCTTCACAGCAGAGCGATGGGAGATTTACATAGACTGTTTGAAGATCGTTGCCATAGTAATCGGCATCAGTTTCTTGTGACGTGCATTGTGCTGGGCTCGCGATGCATTGGTAGTAAGTAGGGTTCCATGGCTGGCAGTATTGGTCAGAGGGACAGCACGTGATGTCAGCATCAGAGCCACAGCTGCCGTATGCAGGCGTATTGCATGTCGCTACAGCAGCAACGGATGTGAATAGGGCGAGGAGGATCGTGGATTGGAACATTCTTGTGCTCTTGAGGAGGTTATGCGCAAATGAAAGTAAATTGCAACGTGATTCTCTGCGTGTCTGTGTTCCAAATACGCTTAGATATGACAACTAGTTTGGATGCATAAGGAAGATGAGCAGAAGGCTAGACTGAGTTGGTTTGCAGTGGTTGTGACTGAGTTTGTCATGTCTGCTTTACCCCGTTAGCAGCATTTCTAAACAAAGTGTGTATCCAGTCATGTGAATAGCAAAAACGATGCGGATTGGCATCATATGCATTTTCAGAGACCGAATTCTACAACGACAACAGTTGACGACTAGTAATGACTAAATAAGAAAATAGAGGGTATTAAGATGTTGAAGCTGGTGGATATTCTTGAAATATGTCAATGGAAGACAAATTCGACTACTTGTGAAAAGCAAAAGTCAACGGGTGAATATTGGTGTTGATGATCAACGATAATGTCGCGCATGGACAGATGATATCTATTGATACAACTGATATCTATTGATACAGTAATAATGTTTCAATGATCGTTTCCCCATTGGTACCCAAGCGCTGGTGGTAGGCTATGACAGATTTGAAACGGGTTTCTTCATGGACAGAAAGAGAGGCGTCTCTTTTTTTCTTTTACGTGAAATTTTTGGGAAACGTTTGATGCGACGCTTGCATTTCTCTCATGCTATGAGTGTTTGATAAGGCACTGATCTTTGAGAGTAAGTAAAGTCTTTTGAGCAAAGTGATTTTGAGGATATTTTACCAGGATGATGGTTTCTCTCACATTCTACGACTGCACTTCCTACAAGACATGAACCACTTGTCCAATGCTGAACAGTGATACAAGAAAAGAAATGATAGTCTAAAGCTCCTGTTCAAGATCTCGGTGGATACTCCCAAACACAGCGTGCTATCCGATATCCAATGTCGTCAAGTTGCCATTGTGATGATTTATGAGTTTATTCTTGACCAATACACGATTAAGGTAATGTACGAAGTAACAGATTTGAGAGGATTGGTGCTTTACAAAGCGAAGAATTCAAAGATAAGAATGAATGACGATTTGTACCCTCAAGCCATCCGCTCTTGAAACGTCGACATTTCCTAGATCATAGCTGTGAGAATGCCAAAGTCAAATGATCTTCACTGACGTATAGTCATTCTCGTACACATTTACGATGTTGATGCCTCTGTCTTAGGAATATCAGAGAGTTATCTTTCATATCTTGGTCAGGAATGCTTTGCAAATGTCATATTGGGATGTGAGAGCTTGTAGTCTCTTTGACTGACGTTAACAGTGAAGTTGACATACATTTCGTCATTTTCAAGTCACATGATAGTAGTGTTGTCAACAAAGTCTTTTGGGTTTCTCACAGAGTACCCCATATATGTCTACAGTCATACTTCTCGATATTGTTGTGGTGTGTATCGTTCATTTCGTAGAAAATCAACCGCAGGAATGCAGTATGTTTGTTAATGATGAGATCATCTTGGGAAAGGAAGCATGATACTCTTAGGTATTTTTACTCGAACATTGTTTCATTGGCAACGTAAGTGGATGACTTCCTGTGATTGTAAAAATGGTGAACAGGGCTCAAATCGAAATGAATGATCCAAATGATCGAAGACAATGTGTCAACAGCTAGCAAGATCTTCTGCGACGACGCTTCAAACGCATATCTGCTACCCAAAAGTCCAAATCTGGTGTTGGCGGAGAGGAATCTTGACATGACCAATTTCGGAAGATTTGGAGAAGGATTCGACAGGAAACCGAGACTCTCAAGCATATGGATGAGTAAATACTGAACTTTTCGTCTCAGTTTCAGTGTTGACGAGTGTACTTGGCGACACTACGACAAAACATACGATAGCACTCAATTACAGCAGAATTGGCATTTTGCTATGCTGCATCAAGCCAATTGACAAGTGAAGAAAAGAGGGAGAAGCATTCATCAACAGTAGTACCATTTGAGACGAAGGTACTCAATATTGTTTGGAGATGGTGCATCTGCATCCATCAATTGTCTTGCTTGAAGGCGGTTTGATACCTTGTGTCAGTTGACAATGTCTTCTATTGGATCTGACTATGACTTGAAAAATGGGTTCATCTGATAATCGAATAATTCATACAGAAAAACCTCGCAAATTCGCTAACAATCACTACTACATATCATCTTATATGTAAGGGTATAGAATATAATAGTCAGTTATATTAAAGAAAAAATCTGTAACTCTCTCAGTTGCACTTGATGTATTAAATTTCAAGAGGTTTGGATAAGAGTCTCAGAATGGTGGTCATTGTGAAGATACTGGCGGAAGTTGATCATTGCGCTCGCGCACTTTGCAATTCAGCCTGAGCAACAAAACATACAAACCATCGTTCACCAATGAAGATACTCGCAGCATTGGCTTTACTCGGCACATGCGCTGCTGCGCTCGTGGCTGCGACTTTTGATCAACGGACGGATGAAGGAGTCAGTTTCCCAACGCAAGTAAATCATCATGCTCCCATTTGGACACCAGAGTTTCCTGTACATGCTGTCGCTGGGGATAGCCCCAGTACCGAGCATGCTCGTGTTATGAAGATTCCCCTTCGCTACCTTCCGGATATTCTCTCATGGGTTGGAGATCTTATGGTTGGGACACCTCCGCAGGCACTCACTGTCTTGTTTGATTTATGGTCGAGCAGTGTTTGGGTTCCCAATAAAGAATCTGGTCATTTGCATCATTTTTATAATCATAACGCCTCGTCTACCTACAAAGCGAACGGTACAAAAGTCGAATATGCTCCGGGTCTATCCGGTTTCCTATCCCAGGACACCTTGGTGATTGGTGAAGCTACTTTGAAGGACCAGGTTTTTGGTGAAGTGAATAATGCGAGCGGCTTGGGACCAGGCTATTTAACGCTACCCGCTGATGGAGTATTCGGACTTGGTTTTGGCCCTGACAGTGCAGATAGTGTAGAATCGCCGCTCCATCATCTCTATCGCAATGGGCTTCTGGAAGAACCGGTATTCGCGTTCTATTTGCCGGATGGCAAATCTGGAGAATTGGTGCTTGGTGCTCCAAACAACCAGCACTACACCGGTGAGATAACGTATGCCGACACTCTCTCTTCCATTGATTGGGTGATACGATTGGACTCTGTCGAAGTGAATGGTCACAAGTTTACCTCCGCTAAGCAAGTCTCAATCGATCCATCCGATATAGGAATTGTTGGTCCAAAAGCGGATGTGGGTGCATTGGCAGCAATTATTGGCGTGGATGAGGACGCACCAATCGATTGTGACACTGTAACACCCGACATCTCGTTCATCATCGATGGTGTCGTATACGTTTTGACTCATCACGACTACATCATCAAAATCCGCGAAGGTTTGTGTATGTTCGGGTTTACTGGATTCGATTACGAGCCGTCGAAAGGACCGGCGTGGATTTTGGGCAAGCCATTCTTGCAGAAATACTACTCGGTCTTTGATTTCGGCACAACTGAGCATGCTTCGCGTATCGGCTTCGCTAACGCAACAACTTAAGAAACCAAATACTTATCGTATCTTTTCTTCTTCATTTGCACTGATATAACTTTGATCAAATGTACCTTGCAATTTTCTATATTATTTCTATCAGAGAACGCTTTTCCTCTATATAACTCATACAAAATGTGTTATATCCACACAAACTACCGTGCATGAGGCAGCTGAGTAGACCACCAAGCCATCTTTTTTTGTGATCACTCATCCACGACAGCATTAACAAAACTTCTCCACAACATATCTATTATTAATGCAAAACTAATTCGCAGCACCCATTCATTGGTTCCAAAGTCGAAAAGGGAGTATTATTGACGCATGAACATCCCTCCTAAGATCTAGAGTGGATCACCTGCTAATAGTATGCGTGGCCCCATCAATCGTGGACGAAATACCAGGAGATCCATCGCAATTGATCGAGCTCAGATCTACTCTCAACAGTTTCACTGATTGATCCAACTGATGTTTAGGGTCAGTCACATAGGAACTTAATGACGAGACCACGACTTTGTTGATTAAGAAGATATGAGGACATTTATTTGCTCTTCTGCTTTTCACGTACATGATGAATCACCATGTATATACATAGCTTTCGTAGGTGTAAGCAGTTCCATTGTGCATACCTTGGACAGCACAGGACAACCAAATAACGCAGATTATCAAGAACCTGTCGAATCTGCGCATCATCCCTCAGGATCCCATCGATTGTTTATTTACGTTCATTTGCTGATTGAACAGCAACATTCAGCGCATCCAGTAGATGGTTGAGAAGCTCAGGGCGACGTACAGTGATGGATGGAACAGACGATGGAGCTGCATTCGATGACAAATCAGTGAAGAGTATGGTGCAAATACTTTATGCCATTTCATCGATAGATATGCTGGCAACACGCTGTGAAGAATCGATACTACATGCGCTGGACTTCGACTACCGCGCACTATTCATCTTGAAGGGGAGTCAGCAATTGAAAGCACTCGAAGAAAAAATGTATCTGCATGTGCTTCGTGATTGGAAGCCACTGGTTTTGATAGATCTTCCTACCGATAGAGAAAACAGTGGTAATTATCGATGTGATCATCTTTTCTTTTATTCTTATAGTGTGATTATGGATACTCTACTTTATTCAAAAGAAAGATATGTGGTAAATATGCCATCTAATATGCCACTAACAAAAGTATCTTTCGTGTGTTTCTCATTCTAAGACTCAATGCATGGCAAATGTGGTGACATGAATGATATTCACGCATGAGCAATTACATGTTCTATCTACGATGTGTGATGCGATGGAGTAACTCACAGTGTAAATGTGTGGAGTGGATCTCGATCACTTTGATGGTTACCTCATGTCCCATATGCTTGTCTTGGTGTATAGTATCATCTAGCCTGTAGTATGATGGAGCCGCATCAAATTCCACGTTGTAAAATAGAATGAAACAAGAAAGCGCATATGGCATAGCGAGGTTGTACGTACTTTCGATAGCATCCTGAATAGACTCGATAAGCGACCATATCGACTCGTTGTATATCTCAGCATCAATGTTTGCGTGCTAGTAGCAGTAGAACATTGTACCGAGCCTGTGTGGTGTCGACTTCGGCTAATAGCTATCGCTTAACATATTTGGTTGGAGGTAGGGTGCTGTTATCTCAAGTGATGTAGGTTCAGTGGAAAATTGGGAAGTGGAAGACTCGAATTGTATCTACAAGAACTTTCTAAGCGAGCAAAAAACTAAACAATCTTTTCGTTGTCTTCCTTACTAGTGTGCCAGAATGAGTCGAGATCAACCACATACTGCGGAATGTCGTTTGCTATGGTTGAGCCCTGATGCTTTTTTCCATTGACGTTGACAATTGTTTGACGCGGAAAATCTTGGACTTTGTCTTCAATGGCGACGAAGGCAATATTGAACGTCTCCACGCTTTTACGTTCCATTGCCTCAGTGAAGCGCTGAATCGCGCTCCCTAGGATAACATGTCGCTTGTTCAATGTATACTGGAGCCAATAACACACGCCGTCAATAACGATGAACGCGTCCAATCCAGCAAAGTTCTTTATTATTGGTCGATAGTAAGTGTTGGATGAGAACTCGATCAACTCTTCCAAATCTCTAAATCTCACAACCTCGAATTTTTCTGCGAGCATGTGCTCGATCGCTTTGACAGACGAAAGTGGATGCAATTGTAGCGACGTGGATCGTTGCAAACTCATCCACCTGCGACACATCATCTCGTAGATATATCCACGCGTGACTATAGCACATCCAGATGGATCACCCTGGTGCATGAGTGCAAACTCGGACAATTTCGAAAGTACGTCTTCGTTTACATTCTTGATCATTTCCTCTGCAATATCTTGCGACGCAAATTCAGATAATAGTCAGTCTGGAAACTGTCCATGCTTGGAATCATTTGCAGGACAAGATGACTATAATTCTTCGCATTCACAGCTTCATATAGCTTCGTAAACTCGATGACGTTCAGCGCATCATAAGACCTCATTGCTGTTTTCATGTCTTCAGCGTTTTGTGCATTTACTCCAGCAATATTAATGAAGATGAATCGCGGAATTTCGTCATAGTGTTTGAAACGTTCAACAAAAATATCTCCCTCCAAGCGTAGCTCGTCGTCAAGTAAGGCGTTGCAGAGTTCAAGCTCCCCAAGACTTCACGGTGGAAAGACCCACTTGATACCATTCATTTTTTAAACTCGTTCAAGTCATCAAAATCAGGTGATACAAAGATAATCGAGACCCCATTCAATCCGTTCATTCTGTTCGATATACCATCAATGAGTCGAAGAACATTGTCTGATTCCTTCATATAAGCAACTTGATCATTGGTCAATTGCTCAAATATTCGAGTAGCGAAATGATACTCGTGATATTCATTCTCGCAATTGATCACCAAGTGCACGCAATTGAAGTTACTCTGAATGATGCGCCAGATGAAGTATAGATACAACCTGCTTTTACTTGTGCCTGGATTTCCTGTGACGACGTAATTCTCGCAATTGTGTTATTGGTTTTACATTTGGCGCGAACAATTGTAGTTTTACTATTTATGATTTTGGTGTGTTTGACGAAACTTTGCTTCAGCACTCCGTCGAAGATGACGCGGTATGGTTTGCGAATCATGATATTTTTGTAGTTTTTTCTTCGTGAATCATGAGTAGAAATTTCTTCATCTCAAAATACTCGACCGATCGTTTGCTGAGGGTCCGTTGTTGCTTCTCTGAGGCAAACCGTTCGTCGGTGTGTAAACGCTTGCTCTTTCGTCTTAATGACGCATTGGTGAGAGCCGCAGGCACATGGATTGCTCGCGCTGGTAGAGTGCTCTTAAATACCTCGTTAATCTCGAGACCTAAACTCAATTCTTCGATGAGCAAATCTTGCATCACATCCGCATCGCCCTTCTTCAGCGCGTTTACTTCGTTCGACGTACTGGACAGCCATTCGCCATCTCCCTTGGCAAGATACAGCTTCAGTTGGTTCGCATCAACTTCCTGCAAAGTGTTTATCTTCTTTATTGCGTCCTTCAAGTCATCAACCGATAGAATCGCCTCAATGTCAATGTGGAAAGGAGCTCCCTGGACTCCTACTAGAGCGCAAAATATCATGATTATCTTTACTCGGGAGGAAAAATTGGAGAATGAACAAAGGAGAGAGAGGGCATGATTATCATGTGATATAGAGATAGATAAAGACGATAGAGATAACAAGCATTTTGTATGAAAAACTGAAAGGTTTGTATTTGAAACAAAATGACGAGTTACTTCAACAATATAGTAAGTCATCATTCAATGCCAACTGCCACAAAACTGATCAAGTGATATAACTATTCAACTCTGCGCCTAAGGAGATCCTCATAGATGCCAAAGATACCAAAGTACCGGACACCTACTCCCTCTTGGGCCTATAACACCAGTAAAGCTGGCAGGACTCC
>BCKE01000031.1:87534-371480 GCA_001600495.1 Pilasporangium apinafurcum | reverse complement strand
AACAATATCCTTTTCCACCAGCCACTTTATGAGTTCCGCTTTTCTCAGTGTTGACTTCGCAGGTTTAGTTTCCTGCGTGAGAGTCATGTGATACGTTGCCCGGTCAATCACGATGACAGATTTGGGTGGAACAGCAGGAAGGACACGCTTCTCCAACCAGTCCAAAAACACACTAGCATTCATCTCTGTATGATAATCAGAGTCTTTAAGTGACTTTGAGCCCCGGAAAATCAACTTTGCTCCTTCGACGAAACCATTATAGCCACCAATATGACATATAATGGAGCGCTCTCCTTTTCCATTTGGTACCTTCAACCCACCAGCACCATTCTCATCAACCCATACCTTAATAGGCGTCATGTTTTTGCTAACCCAGGTCTCATCTTGGTAGAATATCGGACGTCCTTGGGTTCGATATTCTTGCACCTTCCTGATGTAGTTGACGCGCTGAGCGGCGATAGACGCATTCTCTTGAAGCTGCTGATAGTACGAAGGCCTAGAACCATAGGAGTAGTTCATTTTGTTTGTGATGAATCGGTGCAGGGTTGCTCTACTCCATTTCCATCCTGTTGTTCTTGTGACGCGCTCTGAACGCAATCTACTGAGCAGCGTATTGATTGTCACGTGCTCCTTCGCCCCGTACATGCTCAGTATTGCTTGCCGAACAATAGGAATAAAATAATCAGGAACAACCATGTCTCGATCTCTTGTGTCGTCATCAAAAGGTTCGTTATTCTCTAGTTTCTTTCGCACACGAAGGACAGTACGTTCACCAACACCGAAAGCTGCTGCAGTGCGAGCAACTGGGCGATTCAAATGGATTCGTTGATTGCGCTCGAGTTCCTTCTCAAAGAACCTTCTACAGTCATCAATTAGAGTGGCTACTTCCTTGGTAATGATGCGAAATCTTCGGTTCTTTGGTTTCTTTGGCATTGGGCTGGAGGAAATGGCCACTTTTTTCTTTTCGAGGTGTGAGAATGCCTTACTCGATTTGTTTGATCAATAGCTCATTTTAAAGCTCTTTTTTTCTAGTTTTTACCAATCAGCATTTTATTTATGAATTCGCATTGGGTAAAAAGCTATGGGATCCCTAAAAACTTATGCAATCCAGCCTAATATCTAGGTGCCTTATTAACTGAGATAGGGAATAATTAGGTAAAGTCCAAGCGGTTGTCTAGTCTTACTCAAGTCGGACCCAAATAACAAAAAACAGGAGCTCCTTCCTGGGTTACCGGTATTTCGGTATCTCACATGATCTCTTGAGGTTTATTGCTAACATATGAACAGTTATAACTGCAAATTGAATTTCAAGCTCGATTACTGGAGGAAGGCCATCAACAGACACGAACAGTTGAGACGGATGGTGGAGCTAAATGACAGCACCAGAACACAGGCAAATGAACGACCAGAGTATGTATTACTTCTGCTGCACCAAAGCGTAGTGGCATGGCGACTGACTTGTTTTCGTGGGATACATATAGGCGTGTACGTCCGCGTCGACTGGAGCCAGACACGCTTTCCTATTTAAAGGAAGTCACTGAGATGCTTACTCAGCCGACCGAAGACACGACCGATGAAGACGTGGAACTGTTGCTATGGAACGTATTGGAGGAGTTGGCACCACGTGCAGCCAGCGCGTCATCAGACAGACACGCTGGGGTGCTCGTTGAAGCTTTTTTACCAAGAATGAGCGACGGGCAATTGCGTTTCTTCTTCAGCAAAATGCACGGATACGTCAGCCATCTGTGGACCAACCGATACTCATCACATGTTCTTCAGAATGTACTGTCGAGAAGCAGTTTGGTTGTAGAGAAGGAGTTACAGGGCACTGTAGCCAAATCGAATGATGAGGACGATCGACTAAAAGACATACCTCTCATGAGCGAACTTATCGTGAACATGGTAAAAGAAGTCGAAAATGAGTGGCTAACGCTGTCAAACGATGTCAGTGCAACTCACGTGTTTCGTTCCGTATTGGCTACTCTCGCTGGGCGACCGCTAGTAGCGGAAAGGCGTGGAAAGAAAGGGAAACATCGCGCAGTTACGTTTGGAGAGGCTCTTGTCGCCGAGGATGGTACAGTTGTGACGTACGAAGTGCCATCCAGTTTCCACAAGCTGTTCGAGGAAATTTTGACCGCTTTCAAGTCCTGCAGCATGCACGAAATGCTCAATCTCCTATACGATCGCAATTCAGGTCCATTGCTTGCGGCAGCAATTAAACTAGCACCACCAAAGAGCAGTAAAGTACTGGTGGAGCACATTCTGCAGTGGGATAATGAAGAAGCCACAATTCAGGCTTTCTATGATTTTGCTGGTGATGCTGTTACCAGTCACATGTTGGACTCGGTGTTTGCAAGCATTAGCGACAAGTTCTTTACCAAGATTTTCAGACGATGCATTAAAGGAAAAATGGTGGAATTTGCTCAGCATGACATTGCAAATTATGTTGTACAAAGTGTCATCCAGCGTGTATCTTCGCCAGAGCTGGCTCAAGAAGTGCTAGATGAACTAGAGCAAGCGCTGTGGACGCTGCTGTCGATGGGACGACCAGGTGTGGTTTGGCGGCTTATGGAGATGTGTGTCAAGTTCAAACTTCACCAACAGGAAATGTTTCATGCACTGGTTGACGCTGTGAAGAAACAGGAAAGCAAAAAACCAGAAGCTGTACAGAAAGACTTTGTCCCCGCACTGCTTGCGCTGCAATTATCAACTTCTGGCAGTTCCAAGATTCAGTTGAATGTTGTCGGCGCCAAGATCATTCACGAATTGATGCAGTTCGAGCAGGAAAACTATATTCGACCGCTTTATGAAGGTGTGCTTAGTCTGAACACTGCTCAGTTGATTGCTTTGGCGAAGGATTCGACTGGTAGTCGCTACGTTATTGAACCAATTTGGGAATCGAACGATGAGTGGTTAAATTGGGTTCGACAGGCGCTATATGAACGGTTTGTTGGGAGTTTCGGCTCTTTGGCAATGGATCGACTGGGCGCGTTTTCAGTGATCAAATGCTACGAGAAGCTCACACTGCCACAAAAAGTTGTGCTGGTTGAGGAGCTACTGCAGGTGGAGACTAAACTCGCTGGGAGTCACTTCTCGCAGCTCGTGATGAACACCTGTAATCTCTTTGAGTTCAAGAACAACCGTGAAAAGTGGGAATCGCTCAATGAGAAAAAGCAGAAAATCGCAGATATGTTCAAGGACGTCGTGAATGATGATTCCACTGAACCAATCCTAACAAAGAAAAAGACAACCAAGGTAAAATCAGTTGAGAAAGCCGACAAGAAAGTGAAGAAGAAACGGAAAGCAAGCAAAGATGAAGATGTCCAGTCGAAGGAAACGGCAGCTAAGAGTGCAGATGTAGCGATGATTCTGGATGCGTTGAAAGGGGGAGGCAATGCGTCCAAGAAATCAACAAAAAAAAAGCAAAAGAAGGAGTAGATAGGAACTAAAACACTGTTGATAGAATATTGGATTTTGTTTTCATCAATTCGAACTTAGTGGTGTGCGTACTTAACAGAAATATTAGGGGATGAAATGCCGCCTTTCAATAGCTCTTGATTTGGCGCCAAAGCGACCAGTGAGTTTGGTGGTTTTGTTTCCAGACGAGAAGGGGGAGAAAGCAGCGGGTGGAGTTCATATAGATCAGCGATGGCTCACGTGGAGGACGATGACAAGAGCAACAGTAGCAGCAGCCCCACTAGCCCCAGTAGTGTCAGTAGCAAAAGCGAAGAAGAGACGCAGGTTGTCCGCTCCGTAGAAGAGGACGAGAGCGTGGAGGATGACGATGTGTCGATGGGGGACGACACTGCATCGGTGGAGGAAGATGGCGACGAAGAAGAAAATACAAGTGAAGATGGGAAGAAAGAGTCACTGCTCTCCAAGGAAGAGAAAGATGCGTTGCTGAAAGAGGAAGAATCAGTTCTCCAGCAGCAACGAGAGAAGCAGATCAAATCTCTGGAAGTTGTAAAACAGAATCTTGCTCAGGATGCGGAGTGGGAGAAGAAGTCACAATCAGAGAAGAAAATGGCATTCTTGATGGCGCAGGTAACATACTTATTCGATACTATATGCGAGAGCGTGTGTTGGTTTAACTGATCTGTGTTCCAATTCAATACTTGATCCTGTAGTCGGATGTGTTTACGTCTTTTCTAATGGGCGGCTCGAGTACTTTGGGGAAGGAAATGTCGAAATCCTTGGCCAACGGGAAAGACTCGAATTCGCGACGAAGTAAGAACAACAAGAGTGAGCAGGCGGACGCACAAGCGATGATGGAAATGGACGAAGCGCGATTCACTCGCATTACACAACAACCGAAATGTATTAAATTTGGGACCATGAAGCCGTATCAGTTGGAAGGTTTAAACTGGATGATTCGCCTACATGATTCCGGTGTGAATGGTATTCTTGCCGATGAAATGGGCCTCGGTAAGACCCTGCAGTCCATTTCGCTCCTAGCGTATTTGCGCGAAGCCCGTGGGATTGAAGGACCCCATATTATTATTGTCCCCAAATCTACTGTTGGGAATTGGATGCGCGAACTTAAGCGTTGGTGCCCAGCTATTCGTGCTTTCAAGTTTATGGGTGATAAGGAAGAACGTGCTATTCAGCGAGAAACCGTTGTGAAGCTGGATTTCGACGCTGTTGTGCTCTCATACGAAGTTGCTATCATCGAAAAGGCCGTGCTGCAGAAGATCAAGTGGAAATATCTCCTGATTGACGAAGCTCATCGTGTGAAGAATGAACATTCGAAGCTCTCGCGAGTCGTTCGCGAATTCAAAGTGGAGCATCGACTGTTGATTACCGGTACTCCATTGCAGAACAATTTGCATGAGTTGTGGGCTCTCCTCAACTTTTTGCTGCCGGAAGTGTTTACTGACTCGGAAGATTTTGACTCATGGTTCAACGTTGATGAACAAAAAGGACAAGAGAACGTAATCAAGAAATTGCATACCGTGCTTCGCCCCTTTCTCCTTCGACGACTCAAATCCGATGTCGAACATTCGCTACCCCCTAAAATCGAAACAAAGCTGTACGTTGGATTGTCGGAAATGCAGCGCGAGTGGTATATGCGTGTGCTCCATCGCGATGCTGCGCACTTAAACGCTATTGGTGGTAGTGATCGAGTGCGTCTGCTCAATATTTTGATGCAGTTACGCAAAGTCTGTAACCACCCATACTTGTTTGAAGGTGCAGAACCTGGTCCTCCTTACATCGAAGGAGCTCATCTCTGGGAAAATTGCGGGAAGTTGACTTTGTTGCATAAATTGCTACCAAAGCTTCAAGCCCAGGAATCACGTGTTTTGATCTTCTGTCAGATGACGTCGATGCTGGATATTTTGGAGGACTACTTGCGCTACTTCAGCTATGATTACTGCCGTCTTGATGGCTCTACAAAAGGTGAAGATCGAGATTCAATGATGGAAGAATTCAATGCACCTGGAAGCACCAAGTTCTGCTTCTTGTTGAGTACACGAGCAGGTGGTCTTGGTATTAACTTGGCTACTGCTGATATTGTTATTCTTTATGATTCGGACTGGAATCCTCAAGTCGATCTTCAGGCTATGGATCGTGCACATCGCATTGGACAAACAAAAACTGTGCGTGTATTTCGATTTATTTCCGATGGAACAGTCGAAGAAAAGATCGTTGAGCGTGCTGAGCGTAAATTGTATTTAGATGCTGCAATTATTCAACAAGGGCGACTCGCGCAGCAAAATCGAAAATTGTCAAAGGATGAGTTGATGACGATGGTGCGATTTGGAGCTGATGAGATCTTCAATGCTAAAGGATCAATGATCACTGACGATGATATCAATGCCATTTTGGCAAAAGGTGAAGAACGAACTGAAGCAATGAAATCCAAAATCGCTGGAGATATGCAGCACAATTTGGCCAATTTCTCACTCGCTGGAGATAACGGAGCTTCTGTGTCCAATCTATACGAATTTGAAGGCGAAATTTTTTCAAAGGATACTAACAGCGGTCAGGTTCTTCCGTCGACGTTTATCGCACTTCCACAACGTGAGCGCAAATCGAACTATAATGAAGATGAGTATTATCGGAAGCAGGCCGGACTTGTAAAGCCGAAGAAGGCGAAGAAACCAGGCTCTGACGCCGCAAAAGTTCCTGTTGTGCATGACTATCAATTTTTCAATCAAGATCGAATGGTGGCGTTACTGACTGTGAAAACCCAAATTGAGAATCGTCGCAAGGAGTTGATGAGGCTCATTAAGGAAGCTAAAAGTGAAGAGCAACGTACAAAGGGAAAGAAGAAGAAAGTCAGTGGAGAAAGTGGTGACGACGTTGCATCTGCTTCGAATTCGGCTGAAGAAGACGAGGAGGATAATTCGAAATCTGCTGCTTTGGAGAAAGAACTGGAAGAAACTGAAATGGATCCGAAAGATGTCAAAGAGCTTGAAAAGTTAGAAAAAGAAGGGTTTGGTGATTGGACTCGACGGGATCTCAAACAATTTATCACCAGTTGTGAGCGTTATGGTCGAGTTGACAAGACGCGCGTTTGCGAAGAAGTTGCCCAATTGATTAACAAAGATCTTGCCCAAGTGGAACGGTACTTTGACACGTTCTGGAAGCGTTATACTGAACTCAAAGATCATACAAAATACATCGAAAAGATTGAGCGAGGAGAAAAACGATTGGAGCGTAATGAAGTAATCAGGCAAGCCCTCGCTCGTAAATGCAGTCGCTACAGCAATCCTCTTCGTGATATGAAATTGAACTACCCGAGTGGCTACAAGAGCAAAGGGTACATCCTGGACGAAGATGTGTTTTTGGTTGTGATGATGAATAAGTACGGGCCACTGGAGCACTGGAGTGAGATTCGTGACGAGATTCGCAAAGCATGGCAATTCCGTTTTGACTGGTTTTTCAAGTCACGGACGATTGCGGAGCTGCAAAAGCGTGGTGAGATGCTGACGCGAATGATTGAGCGTGAGAATGAAGAAGTAAAAAACAAAAATACGAAAGATGAGGAAGAGCTCGTGAAGAAAGCCAAAAAGAGTAGCAGTTCGTCATCGTCGTCCAAATCGAAGAGCCGATCCAAGTCTAAAACGTCCAGCAGCAGCGGTAGTACTAGCAAGAAATCGACGTCGTCGTCGGATAGTAAGAGCAAGAAACGGAGTAGTTCGTCAAAAAGTTCATCTTCCTCCAAGAAACAGCGCACCAAGTAGGAGCGATTTCAACATTTATAAATACGTGCGATCCATTGAAAAGAATAGAATGGTCATGTCTCGATGATTTCGATTTTTAGTGAGGTTGTCCACATCGTTTTGTATCACTATTTTGGTGGAAAAATGAACACTCGAGGCATCAAATACATGGTTGATAGTAGTTTGTCCATTTTTCGAGATGGCATGGTAAATCACTTCATGGCACCGAAAAACATGCATTAATGCATCCAAAACATGATACCGAGAATGTTGCCAACACCGTAAATATTCAAATATTCATCCAACAGACGCAAAATAAGTGCTAAACGTTCTGTTCGTCAAAACAAATAATGCAGAGCGTGTTACATACACGCATGCAACGACAAAAAATAGTCACGCTATACTGGTAGGATCTGACTTTGCCACTTTATCAATTTATTTATATGCAATGAGAAACGTCGCAGAGGATCTGGACGACGACGAAGAGGAGGAGGATCTGGACGAAGGGCTGGAATATGAAGAAGATGACGATCGAGACAACGTGCTTTCGGCCGGTTCGTCGCAATTCCAGACGTTCGAACGACGATCGACGCTGTTCATGCCACCACAACCACTCAACGCTGTTACGGCTGGAAGAAATCGTCTCCAGTCGCTAGCCTTAACTAAAAGCAGCGGGGATAAGTCAATTCGTCCATGTTTCCTGAAAGAACGAGCAGCGACGCTGAAGGACACTCCCATTGTAGTTGCTGAACCCAATGTTCCTCAATCTAAAGCTGGCGCGTTCCTTCTGAGTGTCATGGCGAAGACTAGAGGCTCGACAATGTACGATATGCAACGATCAACCATCAAGCCATTACGAGCGAACGTAGGGACATTAAGTTTCACAAATCCCAAGAAAGAGCAAGGTATACCACTCCGCGAGCCGGCAGCTGGTCGACGAAAAGGAGCTATGTCTGCTTCCTCGACACGTAATTGCGATTTGACCAATGATATCACAAATGATGGAACTCGGGAGAAGGTGTCGCTAAGCACATTAGTGCACAGATTGCGTTCTGAAAGGCAGCATTTACACAGGCAAATGGAAATTTTTCACGAAATCTTACAACGTTTGAGCAATCCCTCAAGCAATGATGGTTCTTATGCGGAAGTATGTAAAGAGCTGGTGGACGCTGGATTGCTAAAAGAAATCGTGACAGCCATGCGAGAGTTCCGATTTGATATTGGCATGCAGGTAAGCTCGTTTATGTACTTTAATCAAGTGCTATTGAGTTATTTGTAACCCGTGATGCTTCATAGAGCAATGCGATTTGCATTCTCTCGCAGTTGTCCGAGGCGTCGAAATTGTACGCATACATGATGAGCGAGGTAGGTGACTAGTTTCCTCTGCGCTACTTTAATTGCCATGAAGTGGTCTCAAGTTATACCCCAATAGGAAGGTTTAGAACCAATTATCTTGCAGACCATATCAGTTCACGCGGCTCAAGAGCGCCTCGTCATGATGAGTTCCACTCTCTATCGTATTATCACAGACTCTAAGACACGGGCCAACATTAATGCTTACAAAGATTTGGAAGCAGAGAAGACAAAATTCCGCAACATGTGCTTTGGTGAAGTAGTTGCAACTGGGACCACGTCGAAGTCGAAGTATCATACGGCAGGGCAATCGCCAGTGAAGCGTGGCGTAGTTCATTCAGTATCATTATCGAAACTAGGTGACTTAAAGAGTAAAAACACGAGTTACCAAGTTGGATCCAGCAAACGAACAAACTCTTTGGAGGAAAATCGATTGCAGAGTCGCTCTGCGATTCGATTACGCCAAGCACTTGATTCCAATTTGATGCCTCCAGTTTTAAGCGCAGCATACCATTTGCAGTTTACAAAACGACCCAATACGTCTATGCCGCCGCTTTCACAGAATTCTCTTGTCGCACGCGAAAAAGGATACGACATCGAGAGAGATACTGGAAATTATCACTCCTCTCGTCCAATAAGGTCACCAATGCACGAATCGCTCTCGTTACGAGTATCAGCAGACGCGCTCGCTATGGCAGCATATGGAGCTGCTCCAGTATTCGTTGAGCCTTCTCCGCTGTTAAAACGCATGACACAGCGAAGTGCCTCCAGCGGAACGTCGCGAAGACTATTGATGAAGAAGAATGGGCGCTCGAACTCCATTCCACTGTCACGCCAGCCTGTACTAGCCGACACTCAAGCTTTGTCAGCTGTGACTGATCAAACTCAAACAAATGCACCAGGAAAGATGATGAACGCTCCAGCCGCGCCTGAAGATGTTTCACCTGCGGAAGGTAACGACGATGAAGACTCGTACGAGGACGATTTCGCATCTTCCGAAGAGAGTAACGACGGCATAGTCGAGTGCATCAATGACGCTGTCCGTCTCGAGTCCGATACTGAATTTATTGATATGCTTCATCACTTAACCGTCCGAGACGGTGCGAATGACGATAAGCAGCGTGATTTCATACTCATG
The DNA here is from genome assembly GCA_001600495.1 of Pilasporangium apinafurcum. Taxonomy (NCBI): domain Eukaryota; phylum Oomycota; class Peronosporomycetes; order Pythiales; family Pythiaceae; genus Pilasporangium; species Pilasporangium apinafurcum. The sequence goes on along the minus strand of BCKE01000031.1, from coordinate 361,823 downwards.
ACAGCAGATGACGACAGTGTATATGTGGCGGCGAGATGTATCCAGCGCTATGCTCGAGGATATATAACAAGAAGGAAAATGAAATCGTCTCGTTGGTTCCACCGCGCAGAAAGTCAAAGTCCAGGGACAGCTTTTCCTCGTCAAAATGATTTTAAGTTGAAGCAGAAAGAGCGAAGGTGCTATAGGAATATGCATGGAAGACAGAACAAACAGCACACCGTACCACCGCCATTGGCAAAAAACAACCACGCAATATTCACAAAGAAAGAACGAAAAAATGTATCTAGAGTGACCCCAAAGATCGTGCAGAGGAAAGCGGTTTGCAAAGACATACCAATGATAGAAGTGCCATACAAAGAACCAATGAAAGATGAGGAGGATATTACGAATGCCCCGCAAAGTATGTTTCCTGCTATCAATACTGATAGTACATCACCAAAATTGATCAGTGGTGAGGAATCTTGTGACAAAGTTGAAGTGAAAAAGCTTGACATGAATGAAGATGAGGTAGATGTGATTAAGCGCGTGCAAAAGTTATACTCTCAGGGGCTTCAACACCAGAAAGAAAATCAACTCGACCTCGCTATCGAATGCTACGAGACTGCGCTTCGAATTCGAACGTGTAATCGAGAGTTTGCATCCATTTACATCAATCTTGGATCGGCTTTCATGATGCAGCACAAATTTCCGCAAGCACTGGAGTCGTTTCGACAGGCTGAACGCATTCAACCGAATAATGTGAAGGCAATTTATAATTCAGCTTTGGCGCTGATTTACTTAGGGAAGTCTGAAGAGGCTACACAGCAATTGCGCCAAGTGCTGATTTTGGATCGATCGCATGCAAAGGCACAGTTCGCTATACAACAGATTATGAACGAGATGATGAAAACATGAATAATCCATGTAGACGAATATGCTTGAATGCGAAGAGGATTAAAAGTCAAGCGTATTTATATTTACATAAGGAGAAGATGCAGAAAGCAAAGAGAAATAGCGACAGACACGACCGCTGAAACGATGAGCAGGGAAGCGGACGATGTCCACAGACACATCCAAACAGCTCGACGAGTCATGACGACAAACGAAATGAAAAAGAAAAACACAATAGAAGAGACACCCACCACCGCGCTCGCTTCCTCTTCCATCGAGGGCCAACTCTGTAACTAAACCTCCTATTCCGTGCATCCTCCTTACCCAACTGCTTCTGCCTTCCAACACTAAAGGAAGATCAGAGCTGGTGGTTACACTACCTCAGTTCGATGAGATCGTCGAGGACTCAATTGCTGCTCCAGTTGATCAACACTGTAATCCTCTTCCTGCAGACGCTGAGGGGTCGAGACACGGAATACGAACGATTGAGCCACAATGTCGTGCTGACGAGGGCTGCTTAAACTGATGGGCATGGCCACCGAGTACTTGACACGGTTGCCAAACTTCTCATGCTTCGAGACGAGATAGATGCCAATAATAACACAGCCAATAGCGGATGGAAACATCATCCACTGAGCCGATGAGAAGTTGTGTGCTTGCTGAAAAAATACCACACCACTGATATTACACATGCTGATCCAAAATGCCTGAAACACGGGATAGGAGGACATCGTGTCGCCACTCATCGTCGCCAAATTCAACGTGTGTGTCTGCGTCAAGAGCGTCGCAACCATTGCACCAATGATAACGTAGGTACCAAAGTAGCAAAATTGGTTGTCGCCACTCAGTGAAGAGGAAATCATTTCTGCTACACATTTAGCCAATAACACTGATTGAGCACCAATTGTTCCCGAAATTGCCGCCCAGTACAATGGCAGCTTGGGGTCAATAATAAGAGTATGCTTTTCAATTTCAGCTTCATCCAACTTTCGTTTCTTGTTGCCCAAGTCAATCTCGTCCAAATTATCGTCTTCTTCACCTACCAATCGTAATGGAGAAAGCGAAATAGTGTCTCCAAAAACTGGTGAAGGGAATGGCGACATCATCGCTGACTTAGTAATCACAACTTCTTCCTCTTCTGGTTGTTTCTCTGTCTGCTTTCTCGCTGCCACCTCCCGCTTCTGTTCCTGAAGATCCTGTACCCTTGCGTCTTCTTTATCCGTTGCCACTCGCAACGCTGGCGCCTTCGATCGACGCACACGCAAATAGAGCGTCATGACAAACGCCGTCGTGATTAAGCAATACAAAATAAAAGGAGCGGCCTGCATCAATTTGTAAATTTGATCCATCTTGTAATGTCCTTCTTCTTCTTCACTAGCGGCGGCAAGTACCACGACTCCAATCGTCACGAGCGTTACGCCAACAATATCGGTGATGTAGAGCGTTTGTTTGAGCCAAAAGCGCGACATGAGACAATTTCCTAAAATGGTCGAACCACCACCCAATGACGCCACGAGTGTCTGCGGGGCAAACCCAAGCGCAAAGAAATCACCAAGCGACGCTGCAACAACACAGATCATGCCGACCCACCACATTGGGCGCAGATGGTACGGCCGCTGCACGGCGCGTTGTTCCTCCATATCGTGGGAGTACTTTTGCAGATTCACACCGAAGATGGAGGCGAACGCCGCGAGCACGGCGATGGCACCGCCGATGATTTCGCTCTTCATCTTTTCTCTTCTCCTCCTGCCTTCGGGTAGATTCTCGCACTGACAGCGGAGAGGAGAGGAAGAGAGAGAGAGAGGGAGGGGGGGGAACTATTTCGACTCTTCCTCCACTTTCCGCCCTTTTTTCGCGCTCGACAGAGGTGGACGAGGGTAGGGTAAGGGTACCACATCTATTGGCTGTTTAAAACATGTGACGACAGTAACTTCCGAGTCAAGTAAATTTGAGGTATTGGCGTAATGTCTCCAGATTTTTTTGTCGATGGACGTTGTTGAATCCAATGACGACAAACCGACAAAAACCTTTTCTAATTTTGACCCAATAGAGTTAAAAAAAATAATAATTGGGATTAGAAACTGACCACGTGTTTTAAACATATTGGAGTGAAGTACAAGTTTAGGGGAAGAAAGGATTTTATGCAAAGAGACGGCAACGAGTCAAAGTGCACTGCCCTACGCCTAAACATCAACTTGCAGTCTGGCTCGAACCATCCATGGCTGTTTCTAAAAATTAGGTTCGCAGGTGCGTTTTGAGGGTTTCTTGGATAAATTTGTTGGAAGTTGCACTGCGGATTCCTCCATCTGCATCTGATAAAGAACTAGGTTACTCCAACTCGCTTCGCGTTGTGCCTACCAACTGCCTACACCTAGAATACGGGCTGTACCGTGTGAGCAGGTTCAAGTCCGAAAACCCCGAGCTCACGCTTTTTTGCGCTTCTACTACTCACTTGATTATCGTTGCAAGTACTCTGGTCTTGCTCGATTGTTGAAAAGTTCTGTCGTCACGCGCATAATATTCAGCGAAGCGTTCACGTCGCGATCCCAAAACGTCTTGCATTCACTGGATTCACAGTGCAAAACGGATCGAGATTCAATTGTGCCATCGGGAACGCCGTTGACCATTTTCGGGAAGACTACCTTCGAAAGTTCAGCGTGACAGTGGAAACATCGCTTGCTTGTACGAAACTCGTCAACGGAACGAACGATAGTGTGCTTTGCCAGTTCCTTCTTGAGCGCTTTGACGCCATGGTGGCGAATTGTCGAATGACATATCAGTAAAAAAACTCCCCATACTGGTTGCAAAGACACACCTGGAGTTGGTTATACTGAAAATAAGATTTCGAGACAATTCGTTTGTCAGGTTTTCTAGTCAGTGTGACAGGTTTGCCCAGACGGACAAAATGGATAGTGAATCTCATACGTTTTCCGCACAGACGGACAGCTTGCGAAAATAAGATGAAAGGGAGATGCATATTCTTTTTTGTAATCGCTCCTGTTATTAAATTTAACAATTATCAGATATACCTTATTTAACTGTACTGTACCCAAATAGTACCATAACTTGATATAACCGCTACACCAAAGGGAAACTTTAGTGTTGGATATGTGGCAAGCGAAGATGGATTTGAATGCGGTGCTGGTAGCGCTGCGGAAAGCAACGTCTCCTGCCACTATTAACGACAATATTGAGCGCGCCATTGACCATCTGATCAACACTACATCGCTGTCCCATACGCAGCAACTGACTTATGGTACGTTCTTTCTAGGTATGTGTTTGCTCTTTTCATCCAGCTAATATTGTGGAGAATGTGTAGCATTAGAGAAGGCGATTAATGAACATTCAGGAAGGAAGATATGGCTGCAGCGTCTGAAGGAAATCGCTTGCGTGTGCTCTACGCCGCAGAGCAAAACGGAATTTCTCGGATTTGAACTTCTTCAACAAATTTTTGCTTCAGTGTTGGAGGGAGATGACTGTGTGTCGGAAAACCGGCAGCTTTTGTTGGACGTCTACAACACCAACCCCAGTGTTCTCTCTGGATTCTGTGCTGGTATGGAAAATAATGTAAGTTTGTTATTTGCGCATGATACGCTCGATAGTTCAATCTCGCTGCTGAAAGTGATTGCACCTCTGATCACTTGTGTTCTTATCAATGGGAAAGGTAAGAATAGTGACTGGTCTCCTCCTTGGCTGTAGTATAGTATTGACAATTCCAATGTTTTACGTGATGGATGCAGATGAATCATGGAAAAAGAATATGATGCTAAACGCAATCGGCAGAATCGTATGGTACTATGGTGGAGAGGCAGGCGAGCGAATGAAGAAAGCCACCTCAAACCTCCTGCTTCATGCCCTCAAGCTCACTCCGCTGTCTGATTATAGTTCACCTTCGTACTCCGCGCTTGTGTCACTACTTACAGATCTGCTCGCTTCTTTACCAGAGAATGATGAAACCACCGAGCTGATAGCCCAGCACTGTCGCCATGTGCTCGCATCAGTTCAATACCTTACAGAGCAAGATTTTGGAGTGATCCCCTTGCTGCAGTCGCTCGAACATCTAGCCTCAGTTGCTCCCGGCGCTATGTGGTCTTCAGAATTCTTCCTGATCTATGGATACTTTCTCATTGCGAAATGTACGTCGCCGCTCGAGCAAAAGATGATTTTGGCAATTCTAAAGTCCTCATTGACCTATGGGAAGATATTATGTGGTTCATCTCGCTCGGTGTATGTGGAGTCGCTTATATTGCCAGTTGTATCAGTTATAACGTCAAATTCGACTCAAGCTTTGAGCGTTTTGCAACTCGTTCTAGAGATAAGCGCTATGACACGATTTGCACCAACACCGATCCCAACACATATCTTTGGTGATGAGACATTCAGTCATGCAAAGACGTACCTTGGGCTAGTTTTTCATGATTGTGAATGCAAGGAATGGCTGCAGAATCTGTCTCCTTTTGATGAGCAGAATAAATCGACGAAGACAGCACAGAGCCAACGCAACGGTGAGGATCAAATTTGGATTCCATTAGTACTAACTGCATTGATTTGGGATCAAAGGTATGATCTGCGAGATCGTGCACTGGATGCTTTGGACAAATTGGCTCGCCATCATAGTGTTTGCTGGTCGCCTCATATGTCGACTGTTTTGGTGTCGACTCTTGTCTTTTTAATCACTCACTCAAAGAAGTACTCGCCAATGGATTCATCTCCTCATGGCTCCAAATCGTTGATCAAATACTTCCACGTGCTATCGGCGCTTGCTCCAGCTACGACGGAGACCATGAAAATTGCGCTGCGCATGCTAAACGGTCTAAATGCCGTTTCTTCTACGCAACCCATTGCGCTTATGCTCATGTTTGCTATTTGGGAAAAGGAATCTCGTGTGTATCCGCGTCTGGAGGCTATGCTCCGTGTTAATACCTCGACAGCTGAAAATGTTGATCATGATATTGTGAAAATGAAGGTCCTGGAGGCACTTTGTGTGAAGGATCCGGATCTTGGGATTGAATTTATTAGCCAAATCCAGACTTACCTTGAGGATGAATTGGTATCGGTGGCAGCTATGGCAATCAATGCAATCGCGGCGCTTTGCAGAGGTGATTGCTTAGACTTTTACGCTGCTTTCAAGATTATATCTCTCAAAATCCGGAAGAAGAAAATATTATGCATGGATGATCCACTTTTTCAAGAGCGCCTGTGCATTTTCTACTCACTTGGTAGTACAGAAATAGAAGTCAACAAGAAACAGGGTGCGAAATTACTTGACCAACTTTGGCAGTTTACGGAAAGCGAAGATTCGACTGTTCGAAAATTTGCGTTCTCTTCGTTAAATCAATTTCCGCTGCACATACTTGGGTTATGTCTGCATGATTCAACAGACACGAAGGACGACGAAGAGAGCGACGATGAATTTACACAAGACGAAGTGGATGAAAAGCATTGTGAGCTACTGGAGTTATTAAAATCAGAAAAATCTCCGGATGTCCGGGTAGAAATTGAAAACCTCATAGCTCTTGTAATAAAAAACGAGAGCAAGAAACTCACCGCTGGTGTCGGCCGCGGTCAAAAAGCAACTTCTTCTTTGGCGGGTGATCAACAGCAGCATCTTGTGTCTGCTGCAGCTACGAAAGAATTAAGGAAACGTTTTACTACTAAGGAAGATGTGATCGGATTATATGATGCGCAATCAATTAGTGATTGGAGTGGGTACTTATTAGCGTATCCAAATCGAACGCCAATAGACGATAAAGCAATCAAGAGGAAAGACAAGCTGGTGAAACAGGCTGCTCAGAATGTACATGAACTGGAGCAAGCAATGGACAAAGTGTTATCCGGCACATCCCGTGTGTGGAATGAACTAGCGAATAATGATCCAAAAAGGAACGAATGCCAAATCATGATTAGTATTCATGGATTAGAGGAAGGATGGCGAGCGTTTTCGGCAAAGTATGTGTGTGCACAAGAAGAACTTGCATTGCTGAAGGGACCGACGAATGCTGATCCAGATACTATCTTTCAAATGTTTGCTGGATTAATGGCGACGCAAATCCGCTCTCTTTTAGACCGTAAAGATGACTCTATGAATCTCGTTGTTGCTGGTGCGTTAGCAGGAGAGTTGTGCACGTCGAAATACTGGAACCAGTCGAGTTTTAGAGATCTCTATGCTGAAGTAATTGGGCTGTTGACGAGCCGATTAGCACAAAGCATTGAAGAAATCAAAGTGTTTTCTGGAAAGCAGCATCACATGAGTGCAATAAGTACTATAATTGGTCTACAATTGGCATTCCATCCGCGCTTCTTGAATGAAGAGGAAGATGCTACATTTATAAGCGAGCTGAAGAGCGTTGAGACAATGTTCTTGTCTCTCTACCATGATGGCAGTAGCAAACTTCTCCAATGCGTTGCTATATTGGGACTGGGCCGAATTGGATGCTTGTATATGCGTATTAAGGATGGCACTGTTATGTCCACTCAAGACCAACATAGACGACAAGATCGTGTGTGGCCAGTCGTTGATGCTCTCTTGGGGGCATTTGTCTGTGCTTCTACGAAACAACAAAATTCTAGGGTGATGAACATGGACTTTATGTTTTCAACGACCCATGAGTCATCAAAGCATCGAAGTGTTTTGCCATCAATGAACATAGTATCACCTCTAGACCCTCTGGTTTGGGCATCTCTGTCGGCTTTGGCTTGCTTATCATCAGGATTCGGTGCCATCAAGAACTTAACATGGCTTTCAAATTTGCGCTTGTTCTTGTCGCATTTGTGGGAGTCCTCTGTCGATATTGTTGCTCTCGGTCTTGGCCCAGTTCTTCTCGAGTGCGTAAAGTTCAACATCTGTCCGTCATCTCTTCTGAACATATTTGTGAAGACGTGTTTTCAGCGCTTACGATCCGACTCAGAAACTGACAATGAAGGCATTTTGCTGCTGGTTATACCGTATATGCTCTCCCAGATGCCACAATATGGGTGTGTTGTTCCCCCTGAAATAGTAGGTCACTATGTAGATGAGTGTCGGAATGCGTTGTCTGCTACACCGGGTACCCTTCAGACCAAATTGTACGCGATTGCTGGAATTGGCAACTTTTTCAACTACTCATTTGGAATTTCGTGTGCAATGGCAAATGGAAGACACGGCACAACGTATGACATAACGGTGGATATTAGTTATATTGATGCCCTCATTGGTGCTTGTCATGCTGCTCTTAACCAAGACGGCATTGTCCACGAATTTGGGCAAATGATTTTGAGAGCGATTGCGCACAAAGCGGATTTGTTTGTCGTGCCTCACAAGAAAAAATCGTTTGAAATGGAATTGAAGACGCTTCCTTCGAACACCTTATTGTTCAAAGCATTGAGCACACTTCGGGATCAACAGCACTGTTCGATTGACCATGAGGAGCAAGAGCCAAATGAAGAGCTAAACTTCACTACAAACATGGTGGCGTCAACATTCACGTGCCTCACATCGTCTGCTGCAACACTTCCGCTGCTCAACTACAGTTCATTGGTGTATCAATTGATGAAGCGCTTTTGTTGTATACACACAGATGTTTCATGCATTCGATTCTGTGTGACACAGGCATCTTGTGATGCATTTACGATATCCAACCTATTCTCAACCGTATTTTTGATAAATTATTCTCCTCAAGTTCTAGGAGAGCTCATCAGTGGCATTGCTATACTCGCTACACGTGTACCAAGTACGGTTTTGGAGAAATTATTGATGAACACCTTTGATGTACTTGTTGACAAATGGAGTAACGACTCGACTGGTAATGTTATTTTGTTCGAAAAGTGGATGATAATGCTGAAGAGCTTGATGAATGGCGATAACTCTCATCATCTTCCCGCGGCATCGTTGGAGATGGTCCAGAAATTGGTTACTGAAAAGTTTTTGGTGCACCTGCCATTTGGACTGAGTGGTAGCTCACTTGTGCGAATGTACGCGACTCAAGTGTTAGGAGAAGGAACCTCCGACAAAAATTTGATAGAGACCATCCTTGGTTGCAAATCTCCAGATGGATCTGATAATTGGTGGCGAGATGCTATGCTGTTTGTAGAGTGGACGCGTTGCCACAATGCGCAATTATCAAAACGACAAACAGCCCTCGTTTTTCAATGGCTTTTACGCCAAGACTTTAGAAAATGGATGGAGGCAGCTCCTAATGTTCAGCACACGACGATATATTCGTTGGCAGCGGTCTTGTCTGATTATGCAAAGACGGATGACATGATCACATGGTTACCAGAGCTCATCGATGCAATTAGGCGGTCAATGGCAGGATCAACTGCGCCACATGAAGCAACAAAATGCCGTGTACTCTTTGCATTTCTGGCATGTGTTCTTTCATGGAAGCAGTGCTTGAACCACGAAAAGTTTTTATTGATGCAACAGCATTCACTCGATGATGCACCAGACCCTGCCTTTGTGCTACTACCGTTTGGATTAGTCTCAAATGTTGTGGCCAGCAGGAGCTATATAGGTATCAGTGAACAACTGTCAGACGTATGCTTTCAAGTGCCTGAAAGTGGATATACATCGGATTGTGTGGATTATCCCCGCATCTTCCGAAGCCTGTGGCGCTATGTACACGTTTCTGCAGTCGCCGATACTCTTTCCATCAATTCTCGGTGCAGCCTACAGCAATTTTGGAGTCTAGATCAAAAATCGATTTGACACAATATGGCTGATATACCGCAGCTTATGAATGAATCGAGCGTATTGAGTAAGCAGCGCCAACAATAATGTAGTCTCGTATCAAGAAAACTCAGTCATCGATATTGTTTGCATGACAGTCTAAATAATTAACGCAGGGTAATTAACTTTGAATCAATTAGTTCTAATGTGAAAATTATATGAAGATCTATGTAAGCCAGTTACTACCTGAGTCAATTACAATAGCATTCCTCCTAAGCTAGTGGATCTTTTGTAAGCATCATTGGTTGGCGTGTTGCTGATGGCTTCTCCAACGTGCTGCTGGCTTGCGAACGAGTTGAAAATCTGCTCTAATGTCGTTTGCGAGACACTATATTCACGAATTGCCAAGCGCGACTTGGCATTCTCCACCAGTTCAAACACATTCGACAGTCGTAGCACAGATTGATGCGATGGACTGATCTTGTTTCCTCTAGTGAAGTTACCATTTCCCAAACGTTCATCACCACGAATCTTGAACCAACACGAATCATTCTGTCGCTCCAGTAGCTCTACTGAGCCGAAACTATCGCGTAGGAACGCAAACACATTCTCAAACTGCATCTCAGTGATCCACCAAGCTGCAAATGATGTTGCCATGATATATCCATCGCGGTGGAGCTGGTTAGCGAGCGCATACCCTGTTGGATGCGTGTTGATAATCTTTGCATGCCACTCTGGCTGACCAAGCAAAGTACATTGGTCCAGTAATTCCTCAGCAGTTATGCGCGTGTCGATCGAGTTAAAATGACGAATTGTAAATGCTGCTACATCTTCAGTAGATGCTACTTGGAGCTTGGCATCAAACATGAGACCATCACCAAAGCGGCTTTTAAGATGCTGAACACTACCCAGACACTTCAAGCCGCCGCCGACCATGATCCCGACGCGGGTACACAGCGCTTCACACTCCTCCATACTGTGTGTCGTTAGCATTACTGACGACTCTTTGTTGTATGTTGAGATTTCGGAGATCACATCCCACATGAAGCGTCTCGACACTGGATCCATACCTGTGGACGGCTCATCAAGGAACAGAATCGATGGCGACCCAATCATCGCAATTGCTACTGACAACTTGCGTTTGTTACCACCGCTTAGACTACCGGCAAGTTTATGCTCGAAATCCATCAGGTTCAGTTGCTCCATCTTTTCACGAACAACTGCGTCCAGGTCTGCTTTCCGGATACCCTTGATCTGAGCGAAGAGTTCCAAGTGTTCACGGACGGATAGCAAATCAATGAGAGCATCAAACTGAGGGCAATAGCCGATCTGACGTCGCACTTCGATCTGCTGAGTCAAGATATCGAAGCCACTAAGCGTGGCGCTACCAGACGTCGGCACAATATCTCCGGTCAGCATTTTCATTGTTGTTGTTTTGCCCGCACCGTTGATGCCTAAGAAACCAAAGCACTCGCCCTTCTTCAGTCCAAACGACAGATCTTGGACAGCCACCTTTTCGCCCTTTCGGTATACTTTCCTGAGGTTTTGCAGCTTGATGGCATCCGAATCTGCTTCACCAGCTAATACTCGCTCAGCCTCGGCGGCAACATCTTCGTCCAATGGCTGTTTCTCGACTGGAATCTGCGGGTCTTTCGTCAATGCAGCCTTAAATTTCGGGAATGTGAGCGCGTAGTCGATGCCAATCGCCAAAGCAAAGTACAAAATAGCATCCACGACAAGGAATATCATTTCATAACCCATGTTGTCAAGTGCAAACGGGTTAGTAGAGACGGGAGTATCTGACTCATATCCGCCCGTGTTAGCAATCTCAATGATTGTCAAGTTCAGTAGACCCATACCGAGATTGTACAGAGGTGAGAGGCGCCAGATGAATTTGAGTACATCGTTGAGACCTTGTGTACTGTCGATGACGACATCCAAAATGAAGGAGACAACAATGAGTGCGACTCCAAGTACGAAGTTGATCATGATCATGTACGTTTGAGATGACGGCGGGTCCTTGAACAAATATGACCAGCAGTACGCGTATGGACAAATGGCAAAGCCGAAGAGCACAAATATGATGATCACAGATGGAAAAGTGCTGTCTCCACACGTTATGCAATCACTTGAACCAGTCAAGGTACCCATATCGTAAGCCTGGATTAAAATGAGCGCCGCCGCACCCGGAATCAAATAGACCAAAATATCCCAGATATAGTTGGCGAGCCAAAATGCAGTGATACTGACTCCAGACACCAATTGCTGATGCTTCGAGTTGTGTTCCTGCTGTCGTTCCTTGACAAGTGTGACCACGATTGACGCTGGATAGTAAGCAAATGCGATGGTGATGAACAAACACGCTGTGAACGAGGTATACGATGTGAACAACGCTGTTGTCGTCGCCGTTTGCGGTAATGGATGACTGTTTACTACCAGACTTAAACTGGATGCGCTGACGGAATCGTCATGCCGTGTGGCCAAATAGCGATAGAGGGACTGATCCATCAGTGCCTTGAACACCACAGACCCATGCGGAAGAGTTGTATTCACAAGGACATTGTACCCAAACACATTATTTTCAGTGTCTGCATGTACAAGATAGCCACCAAATTGGTCGGAAATATCTTTTGTAAAGGCGCGATCGTAAATCACCTCACTCAGTTTTAGATGATAGCCAGTTGCGTCCGTTGCATTGATGGAAGGGTTGTCGTAGGTAATATTGAACACCGTTGGTGTATCACTCGAATATGGTGGATTTCCAATATCATCTAGGGCAAGCACCTTAGGAGTGGCACCAGAAAAATAGTTGGAACTGAGAACCGATGAGCACCAATCACCATCACTTTGCTCGCAGAATGATGGAAGTAATACTTGATTTGTTGGAGCCTCTCGTGCAAGTCCCTCGACTTCCAATACCATATTTGGATCGGGTTTATTCCAGGTACCAGCTGACAAAAGCGACAAACCCAGCACCAGCCACGCAATAGGAAGACCCAAACCAACAGCAACCATTCGCTTATCACGCTTTGAAACTCGAAATCGCTTCTGAAGCATTGCAAACATTTGAACGAAGAAGATAGAGTCGTCACCCACTCTTGATGATGATTGATCTTGTGGATGCATGGTTCCAGCTGCCTCTTTGTCTGCCAACATGTTGTCAGTAGTAGATCCATTGGTCTGATGGTTTTTGACTGTATTCTGGAGTGTGTGTTGCTGGTGTTCATCAGCAGCTTCGGCTACTTTGATAAAGACTTCTTCCATCGTCGTCACAGAAATGCCATACGACAGCAACTTCAGTTGTTGGAGACTGTTGTCTAACTCTTTAAACATCCGAGGAAATTGTGGAGACGCATCTAAAGGCAACTGGAATGCCACTTCCGTACCTACGTTACTCAACAGTCGACTCGATGGAATCCGACGAGTGATGAACTCGATGACCTTCGAATCATCACAGCCTTCCTCCTTCACAATCGTTAGATTGTACCCGGCTCCATAGCGATTCTTCAAGAACAATGGCGAGCCACAGCAACGCAGCTCTCCCTCTGACATGATGGCAATTCGATCACTCAAAATATCGGCTTCGTCCATGAAATGAGTCGTCAATACCAACACACGGTTGTATCTATTGTTCATCAAGATATCCCAGGTGCTTCGTCTCGAGTACGGATCCATTCCGGACGTTGGTTCGTCCAGAAATACAAGCGAACTATCACCCAAGAGCGAGATTGCGACGGAGAGTTTACGTTTCATGCCACCAGACAAGGCACTTGAAATTGTTTTACGTTTGTCTGACAAGCCAACTTCAGCAATCTTCGCCGACACTTCTGCTTCTAGATTCTCTCCACTGTAGCCTTTGATACGTGCATAGAAATCCAAATGATCTTCGACAGTCAGTTCTGGGTAAAGTACATCATGTTGGAAGCAAATACCAAGGGATTCACGAATCTCGTCTATATCCTCTCGCAAAGACAATCCTCGGAATGTGGCATCACCGGAGGTGGGTTCAGTCACGCCTGTGAGCATCGAAATCAGCGTTGTCTTGCCAGCACCATTGTGACCGAGTAAGCATGAGATTTGACCAGTGTACATGTTGAGATGCAAACCCTGCACTGCTACTTTCTCTCCACCTGGTACAGGGAAGACCTTACGCAGTCCTTGGATACAAAGCGCCTGTCCGTTATATTCTTGTTCTTGCAAGTCTGCACTGACGGATTCAATATTTGGATTCACTGGGACTGCGACATCGTTTGAGCGCTCAGTTACTCGCAATTGTCGATTGGACCTCGCACCCTTGATTGTCTTCCTCCAGAAGGATGGTTGGAACAGGAAATACCATTTCTGCCTCACACCATACGTTTTCGGAACTACTTGTTCAAAATACAAGCCAAGCAGAGTGTAGAGAATCGCATCAAAAGCGAAGAACCATAATGCGTTCGAGAATCGAAAGTTGTTCACCTTCATGGATGCATTAGAGAATGTCACACCAACACTCGACGTTTCCACATCTGCCAAGATGTCTACACCAAACACCAGAACCACTGGAGAGAGAATAGATGCGTAATTCTTTGAAGATTCAGACGATGCGTCATTGAAGGCATTGGACACGGCATACATGATAAAGAATCCAATGAAACCAACGTAGACGCCTGATCGCGTCTTGGAGAACATCGTGCTGATCATGAATGCAAACCCCAAAATCGACATGCTAAAGAGGAAGAAGAAGAGAAAGAGCAGGATGATATCGGAACTTCCGAAGAGGTGATACTTGGCAGCAATCGCTTGGAGCACACACCCAACGAAAAGAATCACGATGTATGTCACGTACCACGAGACCACAATACTCGACTCTTTTACGCCAAGGATCTTCATCAATTCACGCGATCGGGTTTCTCGTTCAGAAATCAAACTCACTAAGATCCTCGACAGTGGATGTAAATACGCCAAGATGAAGAAAATCGCAAAAACGTCGGACACTGCATTGTAAAATGACGAGGAGATGTACGTTTCGATCGGAAATGGAGTGACCAGCGAGCCTAGATACGGTTGAGGTGCTTGACGAAGCGGCTGAAGCAAGACACTTAACTCGTCTTCATTCAGATTGTCCAGTGATTCAGTAAGCGATGGCACACTCCCAGACGCAGATTCACTCAAATAGCGCCATCCGAATGCGAGCGCTGGGTCGTTGACCACTGCCTGTAACAATCTCGAATCCAAGTCATTGGAGGCATTGGCAGTCGACTGACTAATCTGACACTTTCCTGTTGTGGTCTTGGTGTCAGCATCCCACTCAGGCAGACAGTTCACAAAGCGAGTGACCAGCGTCTGCAACGTCATAAAACCATCCATGGTATACTGTTGGTACATATCCGTCTCCAAATCCCGGTCAAACGAACTCCACGTCGATGCACGATCGCTATCGATTGTTCGAGGCACGTATCGAACGGTGTCATCGTCACCGACGTAGGTCGAATTCAAGCGAAGTGTGTACTCAATCGGGCTGGCTCTTCCGATGGAATCAGCAGCAGTCGGATACTTATCAAAGACGATTGCGCCAAAGATACTCGGTGTCTCGCCAGTCGTCGCGTAGTCACCGGATTTGATGTATTCTTCGAGGGCATCTTCATCGGTGAAGAAGATCGTGCTGTCTTCAAACGACGGAATAACAAGCGACGACGAAGCAGAGCCATTGAGAACGACCGTTGGGTACCACTGCTTCATTATTTCAAAAAAATAGTTGCGCGTAAATGTGTCATCTGGAACAATTGCAATCTTAAACGGTGACACGCGATCCTCACACTTGTCAGGCAGGGCATACTGGGAAGACGCATTAAGACTGACGCGACCACCCGTTAAGAGCGCATTTCTACAGACCGTGATATTTGGGTCCGTAAACGTCTTCATTTCTCTGGCGTACGTGAACGACATCGCTCCCAAGTGCAGCAACAAACCCGAGAGTGTTGTCTCCTGCACGGCAAACTTTGGTGTTGGGTCAGGCGTGATAAGCGATGAACCACCATTGGGCGTGAAAAGATTGGAGCCCATCGATCCTTGAGTGAACCCACCAGGGACCGTGCTGTTGGAGCTTGTGCTGCGGATGATATCCATGATCAAGATAAAGAGCATGGGGGTAATAATCTCCATCAGCAACGCCACCGGATGTTTCTTCTTAAGCAGCCAGTTCTTGCGCAGCAGCGTCGGGATGAACCGCAGATTCGATTTCTTGGGATGAGATGGTAGTGGCGTTCTGTCGGTAATCCCACTGCGTGGGGACTCCACGGAAAGCGGTTCATTCATGCTGGAAAGGGAAAAAGGTTGTTCTTCTTTTGTTTTTTCTTGGTCTATATGTGTGTGTGTGTTTAATTGTTCGTATGTGAAGAAAATCCAAAATGACGCTACCATTCGAAGCGCAAGGATATGAACAATTGCTATTCAACAAAAAATGGGCAGGTGATGTGTTACCATCATTCCGAGACGCGCAGGCTGGTAATCATTGCAGAGAGATTTCCATCGTTAGACTCTGTACCCACATAGAATAGTCGCATAGAACTATCTCATGTACATGTTCTTCTACCAGTTTATCATTACTACTCGCACAAGATTTGCCATGTAAAACTTGTGAACTTGCGTAGGACTGTGAATCCATAATAACGAGAAAGACTGGTAATCCACTGGATTTGGGTATGCCAGAATTACGCTCAAATCTTCATAGACGCTGTGATTACCACCGTGGTGCTGTGTGATCGATGGCAGAATCCATCGGTAATAGAATGTAGGGAATGTATGTACCATCAACCATTGATCCTCTCAGTAATCTGGTGTTCACAGTTCAGATGTGAATACGTCTAGTGGCATAGCCACAATCCTTCATAATAAAGCTACCATTTCATGTCCTTCTTATGTCGAGATTCTTGTACTCTTAGCTGCTACACTTTCCCAATGCCTTCCACTCTCACGATGCGTTTCGTTGAATTTATTTATTTATCATGATAGGTGCCATATTTGACACTGCACGACCATTCTTATGCATAGTGCATTGCTGAAAGATGGGTTACTGTTGGGTCGATATATTTTCGATGGGTTTCTCAGCACTCGCACAAACGCATGGCGTTACAAGAGTAAAAAGAGCAAATATCCGGTGTGTGTATACAAATGATATATATGATACACTTGTGGCTCGTTGATATTCTGCATGGGTTGGTAAGGACAGATTGATGAAATGAACTGGTCGTGGTTCCTTCAGTGCATCGAAATCCAAATGATCTTCGACAGTCAGTTCTGGGCGGGTAGTGGACAATTTTGGTTTTTCTGGAAACACGCAAAGTATTTAGTGAAAAGCAAATTTGAAAACGAACATCTTCATCAGCATCAGCTCCTGTTCCGTTATCACCGGAAGAACGCTAGTCATTGTATACCTATTGACATTACAGAATGTCCCAACTCCACTGCACTAGTACTGATGCTAAATAGATTCGACATGATGAGTATTCATACTTCTGAGTATCGGATAGGTGGCATATCCAGATTCATTTATGTCTTCGTGTTGCCACATTCATGTGTTATAACGAGGGGTTCCATCGTCTTTAAAGGAGCAACGACCCATCACTTTCATTAACAACGCCACCTTCAGCTCCCGCAACTACGCAAAGTCTCGCCAAAAAAATCATGGTGATGGGTACAACGAGAAGTGGCATTCAAGTTGGTTATTACGATAATTTATTATAATAATTATGTATCCAATCTAAGTATTGCTCATTAAGGTTAGTATGAGAACAGCCAGTGGGTTGATGGATGATGAGCAGGGTAATAGTGGTGCTGAATTTTTGGTTTTTGGTTTCGCTGGTTTGCAAATGTGTTTGGTTCCAGGAAATACGTTGACAATCAAGTGGTAGTCTGCGATGCTTAGTGGAATATACGATCTTGGCGCGCTTGAAGCTGAAATGTTCTGATCAAAGGCTTCTACTGACTTAGCTCATCATGACATACTTAAAGCTCAACAAGCTGCTCTCATGTGTGCGAGAATGCACAACTGACAACGAAATCTTGCAAATGAAAAATAACTGACGTGTAGATAATGCATTTGGTTATTTTTCAATTTGACCACAAATTTGTTTTCGTGATGTGGTGCACCTTAAAAAAGACGCAACAGTCAAGTGAGATTTCGGATCTGCTCGCCACGTAGCTCCTTGTTAATCATTCCAAGTCAATTAAGAGGGGGGAGGAACCGCACACGGAAGTTGATCAACGAAGAATCGAGAACGATCAGCACGATGTTTCCTGGGCACCCTGGAATGCATACATATCCGAGCAATCAAGGGGGAGCCAACGGGCCACCTCCGCCGAATCAGGGCCGTCCGCCTGCAGGAAGTAACCCCAACTATTTCACCGACAAGAAGAAGGGTGAAGTGAACGAACTGAAAAACGTACGTCCCCATTTTGGGTTATCTCCACCCAGTTTGGATAGGTTATATTCATTAAGGCTTACTTAATCTTGTCTCTAGCTTCTTCGTGAAGTGACGGTGGAAAAGGATGTGAAGCGCAAGCGTGAGATCATTAAGAAAGTCATCGCGTATATGACGCTCGGGATCGACGTGTCGCGGTTGTTCAGTGAAATGGTGCTCTGTGTGGATACGAAAGACCTCATCTCCAAGAAAATGGTCTATCTGTATCTAACTAATTACGCTAACAAGAACTCGGAATTGGCTATCATGTGCATTAACACGCTCCTGAATGATTGGTATGTTATGCCTCAGATAATCAATTTGTACCATATTTATCTAACATTTCCGTGGATATGACTGGGTAGTCGTAATGAAGACCCTATGGTCCGTGGTTTGGCGCTTCGTTCCCTTTGCTCACTGCGGTTGGATTCCATCCTGGAATACATTCATGACCCGCTCCAGCAATCGCTGACCGACACAAGTGCATATGTGCGCAAGACGGGCGTCATTGGCATCCTGAAAGTGCATTCGCTCAACCCGGAGCTCATTAAGGAGAGCGATATGATTGACACGCTGTACAATATGATCCGCGATCGCGACCCTCAGGTCGTCTCGAACTGCCTCGTGGCACTGAATGAGATCATGGCCGATGAAGGTGGCATCGCCATCAACCAACAGATCGTGCTGCATCTGCTCAGTCGAATCTCGGAATTTAATGAGTGGGGGCAGTGCAACATCCTCCAGATCGTGGCGCGCTATAAACCGGTGAACCAGGATGAAGTGTTTAACATCATGAATACGTTAGAGCAGTTCTTACGTGTGCTTAATAGCGCGGTGGTGATGGGTACGGCCAAGTGTTTCTTCCACTTGACCGAACGTATGGAAGCTATTCAGGAGCAAGTGTACGAGCGCATGCGTCAGCCGCTACTGACACTCATGGCTAGTGGTAGTCACGAACTCAATTTCTGCGTATTGCATCACATTTTGCTCATGGTCGGCAAGAAACCGCGCGTATTCAGCCGCGATTACCGACAATTTTACAACCGTTACAACGAACCAACGCATGTGAAGTATGTCAAAATCGACATCCTCTCAGGGATAGCTGATGCCTCGAGTGTTGCCGATATTATCACGGAACTGAGCGAGTACGTGACGGATGTGGACCAAGAACTAGCGCGTCGGTCCATCCGAGCGATCGCCGATATCGCTGTGAGCAACAACTTTGAAGCATCTCCTCCAGGTTATCCTGGCCACAATGCACCTGATGCATACGGGATGCAAGCGGCTGCTCAGGCGATGTCAGCGATGCAGGACCAGATCGTGGACACGATGGTGGATTTCCTTGAAATGAACTTGGACTACGTACGTGACGAAAGTCTGGTTGTGATGAAAGATTTGCTGCGGAAATACCCAGAAAAACGTCACGACGTGCTGGCGGTTTTACCGCGAATTATTAACCAGATTCAGCAATCCCAGGCAAAAGCGGCTGTCGTTTGGTTGTTGGGCGAATTCGGGCAGGATCTGCGGCGTGCTCCATACGTGTTGGAGAAACTTATTGACGAGTTTAATGATGAGACCTCGCCATCGGTACAGCTAGAACTGCTGAGTTCAGCACTAAAACTCTTCTTTAAGCGCCCACCAGAAATGCAGAGCATGCTCGGCCGATTGTTGCAGTCAGCGATTAATGATTCGAGCCATCAGGACGTACGTGATCGTGCGCTTTTGTACTACCGTCTGCTGGAGCAACAGCCAACTGAACAGGCTGCCGCGATCGTCGCGCAATTTAAAACGGACGAACCTGTGACAGTGTTTGCCGAGATGGTGGAAACAGATCTCAAGGATAAGCTCTTTCAGGAATTCAATACACTCGCGGTGGTCTACAACAAACCCAGTGAGTTGTTTATCGCGCCTACCCACTTGGTGAATGCGACGGTCCCAATAGATGACGAAGAGGAGAATGAGGAAGAGGATGGACAACACGAAGATGATGGAGATCAGGAAGGCTACGCTCCTTCGCAGCAACAGTACAACGCACCTGTGCCTCAACATCATCCATCTCATCAACAGCAGCGTGCTCCTGCTGCTGCCAGCATGGATCTTTTGGATATGGACTTTGGTGGACCATCCGCTTCTTCTGGCCCACCAGCACCTGCCAGCCCAGCGTTTGCGTTAGTACCGAATCCAGTGATGGACGCCGGCACGTTCCAGAATAAGTGGACAACAAACCGCGTGGTAGGTAATGTCAATGTGCAGCTGCCGCAGATCCCGTCACAAGGTGATATTGAAAAGGCATTTGCTGCTCATGGAATTCTGACGATGGCGTCTGGAGACGTTGGCCCACAATTCAAGTTTTTCTTTTACGCGCAAGACGTACAGGGCAATGTGTATTTGGCGGAGACGCTTGTGCAAAAGGCTGAACGCATCCTCATTGCGACGATCAAGGGCGAGAACAACTACGGTGGGGTACAATTTGCCGAGAAGGTCAAGCATGTTTTGTTCGGGTAACCTACTTGGTCCTTTTTTTTTGCATTTATCCTTAAAAAGAGGGAGAGAGAAAGGGAGGCAGAACTTCACTCGTAGATCCAACGTTATGTGTACCATGAATGAGCGAGTGTGAGAGCGGACGATTCTATAAACGAAACAAATAAAATGCGTCTCTTCAAGCCAGTTAGGCACCCACATTCGAAAAGATTCAAGCAATTCAGCAGCTCAAAAGATGAATTCCTCCAAGCGCACAGCGAGCCTTGCCG
Organism: Pilasporangium apinafurcum; assembly: GCA_001600495.1. Taxonomy (NCBI): domain Eukaryota; phylum Oomycota; class Peronosporomycetes; order Pythiales; family Pythiaceae; genus Pilasporangium; species Pilasporangium apinafurcum. Next base: position 341,115 of record BCKE01000031.1, on the reverse strand, counting down.
GACTACAAGCGATTCTGGATCGCGTCTATTCCCCCTACAATGGTCCTGCATGGACACCCAAAAACTTTAAGGGGCGCAGCAACCGATACTTATGGAGTGATGCGTTTGGTGTTTGCAACTACATCTCCCTCTACTACGCGACAGACCGTGATCCAGTGTTTCTAGACCAAGCGGATGCACTCATTCGCGCGGTCCACGATGAGTTGGGGTGTGTTCGTGACTCGAAACAACGGCTTGGAGACGCCACAGCCGCATCTCCTACTCGTGGTGGACTACGAATCGGCAAAGACAACTACGCGGACGACGGCCAGTATTTTCACTATCTAACCAAGTGGATGTTCGCACTCAATCGTATGGCTGTGGCTCGTGATGATTCGCGGTACAACCAGTGGGCAGTGGATCTAGCGCGCGTGGCGCATCAGCAGTTCGTGATCCGCGGATTGGGCGGACGACCTATGCGGATGGTATGGAAAATGTCAACGGATCTGCAGCACGTGTTGGTGCCGAGCGAGGGTAATTTAGATCCTTTCGACGGACTCGTGACGTTTCGGTTGCTGCAGCACCACAACTACCAAGACCCAAGTGTATTGGCGAATGAAATTGCCGACATGCATGCACTGGTGGAGCAGAAAAGAAATCAGTTCTCCACGTCAGACGAACTGGATGCAGGTGAGGCGTTGTGGCTACTTTCTTGGTATCCTGAGGAACCCTGGGCCCAGGCGCTGCGTGAGGCTTCGCTACCGAGTATCGACCGCATGTTTCATTCCGGTCGGTTCCAGCTGTCTTCACAGTATCGCCTGATGTTTCGTGAAATGGGGACGGTCTTAGGGGTCAAAGTAGCTACCCAAGCGAAAGAAGAACCATGGGCATCACGTGTGGAGACGCTGCTACGCTTCTGGAGCGACAAGCTTTATGATCGCGATGAGGATATCTCACCTCTTATGTATGCCTCAGCGCTTTGGCCTGGAGTGTGGGACCCTGCCTTCGAGTATTAGGCCAATCATTGTGCGTGTTTTAGTCGTTCTCATGTTTTTATCCAATCAAATTGTATATTGAGTAAAACATTAGCCAATCAATGATAAGTATGATGTTGGCGCCTTGACATGAATAAGAAAGAGGCAAAAATGGCGCCAAGCACTGGTTTCTGGCCCGTGTCTTGTGGGTTTCGCAGGGTGCGCTCACTCTTCTATCAGCCACAGTTTGTAAAAAGCATGACGACGGAGTGCACCATCACCAGCGGTACCAAGCGACCCAGCGACACCAGCATTAACACGCCGATGCTTCGTGTGAAGAAGCTCACGGACCTGGCGATTGTGCCATCTAGAGGCTCGGCATTGGCTGCAGGCTATGATCTCTCGAGCGCATATGATGCAGTCATTCCGGCGCGAGGAAAAGGACTCGTAAAGACAGATTTGGCTATTGCCATCCCCCATGGAACCTATGCACGTGTTGGTGAGTCGTTGTTTTGTGCATACGATGTTGCTAGTAGTAGGTACGGATGCTAATGGTTGTGGGTGGTTCTATGTGTCAAACGTAGCTCCTCGTTCTGGTCTGGCGTTGAAAAAGTTCATCGATACTGGCGCTGGCGTCATTGGTAAGAAGGACAAGAATAGCGTAAACTGTTCTTGTTGTGGGCAACTACTGACGTGTATATGCACAGATGAGGACTACCGTGGCAATGTGGGTGTCATTCTCTTCAATCACTCCGATGAAGATTTCCCAGGTATGCTCTCCTGTAATGAATGGAATTGCGCTCCTTGTAGAATAATATACTCATCAAATTGTATGTCTGCCTATTCGTTAGTGAAACGAGGTGACCGTGTGGCTCAATTGATTCTCGAGAAGATCGAATACGCGGTGATCGACGTTGTCGAAGATCTAGATGAAACTGATCGTGGTGCAGGTGGCTTTGGCTCCACTGGTGTGGAGGGCCCGATACTCAAACAACAACGCACTGACGAAGTTTCTAGTGATGCAGTTGCTACCCCATCTTTTCCATCCAGTGTAGACGATAGCGTCCTGTTGGAAGGACTAGAAAGTCTCTTCGCTAGTGGAGCTATTGATGCGGAAAAGCGCATGCAAGTGAAGAAGACTATCTTCACAGCATCCGACCGTCAGTTCAATGTGTTGAAGAAGGCGTTAAGCGATTATCTCTCCAATAAAGACGAACCGAAAGCTTTGGAATGGATCAACGCGTTTCTCCAGGCCAAGACGGAATAAATAGAACACAACTTTCGTGCGTCATTCACATCAGTCAATCAGTTCAACATCAATTTTGTATCAGACTTTTACTCACGTATTAGATAAATATATATGTACTGCTTAATTTCACTCACATGCATGTACAAAGTCATAATTTGGCGTTCATGAGAGGGAATTGCTCCAGTAGTTCCTCCAGCGAAGGTCGTTTATCCGGATACGGATCAAGCATGCGCTGTAAAAGACCAAGATATTTGTCAGCGACCTGCTTTTCACGTAAATCGTCCAGCAATTCCTCCACTACACATTAGATCAAATCAGAGCATCAGTATGCATATTTCAACACACCAATCATATCACCATGGTGCACTTACATGGCCGCGTCGCGACTCGAGGCTCTGGATTCCCAGTGAGCATCGCCACGGCTAATCCGCCGAGCGACCATACGTCGGCTTTGGTATTGTACCCCACTTCTTCACCCAAGAAATACCGCCGCACTTCTGGGGCCATAAATGCGAGCGTCCCAGCGACGTGATGCGTTAGTAAATCGCTTTCCAAACAAGTAGAAACTCCAAAATCGGCTATTTTCACAATTCCGTCCCTCTTACACAAAAACATACATTAAACAAGCACATAGACGACGAAAATCGAGCCATTACAGAACATACCGTCAAGAGAACATTTCCAGGCTTTAAATCACGATGCACGATGCCACACCGATGAATTTCGCGTAGACCAAGACAGAGCTGGCAGAAAATGGAATCAAATGTAGAGGATTCAAGCGGACCCTACAAGATCAAACACATCACAGATGATCAGTTAAAGTCATCTATGAAGCCATGGAATCACCCTAATATAGCGAAGTACCTTTTCCTTGAGAAGCTTCATGAGATCTCCTCCATCACAGTACTCCATTTCGATGTATGCAAAATTGCGATGCCCCACTTCTTCAACGAAATATTGCCAGATGCGCACGACATGCGGACTGTAAATCGTTGACAAAATGCGAATTTCGTTCACTGCTTCCTGTAATTTGTCACTCTCTTTCAGCACCGACAATCTGCCTTTGCGGTTGCGCACGAGCATCACCTCAGCAAAATTTCCTACACCCAGCGTCTCCACAAATTCAAACTTGAGCAACTTGGACGGAGATTTCAAACCATGCACGCGCTTTGCCCATCGTTCCCTTCCGTTCGCTATTCGATCCGCGGAGGCAGCTGTCTCTAGCGAAAGCGCAGCGATATCGTCTAGTAGCAGATCTTCCTCTGTCGGAGGCTGCGATGGAACTACGATAGACACTTTGGGATTTTTATGCGATGCAAGCTTTGGTGCCAACTGCCGTGTTGCATACGCCATTGCTCCCAACAACGCACCAAACATCCATTTATTGCTGGATGAGGATGATTCATTTGATCTAGACACCACACCAGGCGCAGTGGAGGGTGCACGCAGCGCTTCGTCATGTGCCAATTCGGCCAGTGCTGCTTCCAATGGTGGATTCAGACGAACAACGTAGCTAGTGGAGAACACGACCGCCTCTACAGCCACAAACGCATGGCACTGTGCACAATCGACGAAACACGTGTCTCTATGCTCCACATGCTGCAGCGACGGAGACGAGAGACAAGAAGAGCACACTGGATGTCCGCAACGTAGATGTACGCGAGGTGATTGACGGAGCCGAAGACAACGACTGCAGTCGTACACATTGGTGGGCGTGACGCCGTCGGAATGGATCCGTTGATATTGGTTGGTGGACGGCGATGGACGCGCGAGGTTACGCTGGAAGATAGTGCGCGGCTGTGGACCCACATATCCAAGCAGTGGACGTGATGGCTGGCCGCGGTTAATGAAAGGGACGTGGTCCAGCGCATGGCCACCGATTTTGGTCACAGCGTACACTAATACATCGTGTTTCGTGACTGCATACGCTGGAGACATCCGCGCGGCACTGATCCCGCCAAGCGCCGCGCGTGTCGCAGTCTTTAGCGGTATGTGGACGTAATGGTGGCCCAAACCCTCTTCCTCCACAAGGATCCGTTTGTGGTCGAGTAGGTGACCGCCGATTTTGGTCTCAACGTACCCAATACTCCTCGCCTGTGAATTATACGAGTGCAAATTCACTTGTCGCGACGACATGTCTCTGTACTTGGATCCAAAGAACGTCGACGACTGCTGTCTACGTTGTTCATTGGATTCCGAATCGTCATCGTTCTCGTCCGTATTCACAATCCATCGCCGTTGCGGGCTTGACCGCTGCAGTTGGTGCATATTGCGGTTCTTCCGAGTCCAGGAACACTGGCGGAACTGCAACCTCTGAGAATCCATGTTTTCCATTGCATTTTTCTTTGCGAATGATGGGTTTAAGGAGGTATACCTATCCCTCGGCTCGATTTTGTGATAGCGCGTCATCGATTGGTCCTTTTTTTAGCGCCCGTGAATCAGGAAGTGAATCCTATCTCACAGTATATTTTGTTTGAAACACTCAATGTGGTTCAAAATAATAGATAGGCGTACGTTTTGACCATGTATTTTGTGGATTACCGTACTCATTCAATGCTTCATATGTTTCTTTGGTGCCGACGTGTTTCGATGACGCCGTGTGTGAAAGTTGGAAGATTTTTCGGAAGATGACGGAGGAGTGGGAGGGATCTTTTCTCAGTCCAGGATGCTCCATAAAGTAATAATGGGTTAAGGTGGTGGTAGGAGGGAGCATAAAGTGTCCCAAAATGTTGTACAGTTGCAGATTTGACCGACATTGCCCCGCTGTACACAAATTTCAAATCAAAAACATAGTTTGCGACCTCAACAAATAGAAGATGATGGAATTGTTTGTGCCAATCAGATGTGGTGGAACTGGGGGGAAGGGACAGGAGTAGGGGTGCGGGTATGGGAGATCGTTTCATCTGCATGGTACCAAAAATGAGATGGTTGAAGGAGATGCGGTTCATTTGGCTGTTTTCTCAACCACGCGGACCGTTGCGGACCGGTCCCAAGTCCTTTTCGAATTTTAAGATTTTCTATGTTGAGTTTGGCGTGCTTCCTTCAGCCACTTCTGAAAAAGCCGTACGGAGCTCCCAGCCGAATCAGCCACTAGATACGGCGTTACCGTCAGGTGAACAAAAAAATAGACACGCCAGTAGTGTGGTCGAGTGTGTGGACCAGTAATTTTCGAGGTTTTGTGCGTGAATGCGATAAACCAGTCGACGTTTTTCATATCCACATCATTCCGCTCCCCTAAGTGAACATCAAGAAACACTGCGTCGTCCACAGTAAGAAGAACGTCACCGAAGCAAACCACACCGGATGGGTCGCATTCCGAAACTCAAGCCGAGCAAAGTCGTAACGATTGGCAGCAGCACGCAGAAGAAGCGGCGGAAAAAGAAAACCACTCCGCGCCGCAGTGGCTCGTCCACAAGTGCGATGGCCGCGTCCACTGCAGCGGCCACTGTGAGCGCCGCATCCCCCGTCAATTCCTCCACGGGGAGCTCTACACCTTCGTCGCATTCGAAAGAATGTGAACAATGCGGAAATTCCATGATTCTCGAAGGTGTGACAAAGGCGTGGTCGAATACAAAGAAGGCAGCGCTCGCGGCTTCAAGTGGCTGCCAGGTGTGCGACTTTGTCGTCTTCCGCAAAACCCAGCGACCATGCGTGCATTGTGAGCGTAATAGTTGCGATTATTTTTGCGAATGGTGTGGAAGTGGCTATCACACCAAATGCGCGCGCGTTCGGGAAGAGAATGTCACAAATCCGAATGGTTTCTGTTGTAGGAAATGTGAGGCTGAACAGGACGATGATGCGGATAACAACAGTAGCACGATGGAGGATGTCGGTGCGAGATGTGGCAGCTGTCGATTGCCGTTTGCAGTTGGCGCGAAAGATGGAGATGAAGATGGAGAAGAGGAGGAAAATACCTCGGGTTTCCACGTGAATCAATCCGTATTGGTGGAGAACGACGAAGTACTATACAATGCCGTCATCACCGACGTGGACGCGGTCGCGGAGCGTATTAAAATTCACTTCATTCGCTGGAGCAAATCGTTTGATAATTGGTATGCCATGGATGACGAGCATATCAACGAATCCCTCGCATGCGATTGTTGCAACCAATGGTTCCACATCGGTTGTTTGCCACCGATTAAGAGCTCAGGGCGGTTTAAAGATACGACATATGTCTGTCCAACGTGTATTGACGATGCCAGAGCATTTCATAATGGTGGACGCTTGTCGTTCAAGAGCAAATCTTCGTCTTTGTATGAACGGACGGGTTCGAGTGGGAAAGCTTCGTCGAATAAGAACAACAACAGCAATCACAGCGGATCTGACGATTCTCCAGCTGCGCATAGTAGTAGTGGAAGCTCATCGAATGCAAAGAAGAAGAAGCTCGTGGTCTCAAGCGACGAGGAGCCTTCGATTGAGGTATCTAAGAAGAAGAAGCGTAAACTATCAGTCTCATCCGATTCCCCAGCGAAGAAGAAACCAGATCCCCCAGTAGCGAAAGCGAAATCCCCTGAGCGAACGGTAGCAGCCGAAGACGAAGGGACGAAGCAGGAGACGCATTCTTCCCCTAAACATCAGTATTTGCAGCAAACTACTGCTCCTGATGCTGGTAATGAGACGAAAGGTCCGAATGGAAAGGAGAATGTAGTGGGTGGTGATGATTGTGAAGGTTCCAAGAAGAATTCGACAGTTGCTGCAGAGAAAAAATCACAACGCGATGAAACGCCACCACCTCCAGTAATTCGACGGAAAGTTTCGTCAAATAATTCTGTCTCTGCGCTGCTCAATAGTCCGTCACCGAATGAAGACAGTCTGCCAGTGCCATTTCACACCTCGAATGTGACATCACTGCCCACACTGGACGCTAGTCGTCGGCGTATGAACCCTTCGTCCTTTAACGTCAAATTGGAGCGTGAACCGTCGGTATTTCTCACAGGACCGACGCCACAACCTCCACATGCAAAATTCACACATACCACCAAAAGCGAATTGTCACTAAACTCGGTGTGGCTACCCCGATCTTCCATGAAGAAGACCAGAGGAGGAGGAGGAGGCGGCAGAGGTTCCCTCAGCGCGTTTGATATTTTACGAGAAGTCGCGACGCAATCGATTGGCGGCGAGTTGGTACCTCCGCTGATTCGACCACCAAAGAGAAGTAACGGCAGTAACAGCGATAAGAAATTGAAAGCAGACGCCGCAACGTCGGCACCATCGTCTCCGTCAGCGTTGAAAGATCCGCAGGAGCTGCTGGAAGCGAAAGAGCGGATTCAACTCAACTCGTTTGTCGATCTCCATTTCAACATTCGGAAGGAAATGTATATCAAGTTTTGTATGCTCGAAGAAGAGGGTTTACTAACACGCGACAATGCGCAATTGTTGCGATCGCTCATCTATCCGACGTCGGATAAGTTCCAGGACCTCAAATTTGTCTATCTCGTGAACAAGGACGTCTCGTCAGATCAGCTTACCAAACGACTACTGGAAGTAGTGCCATTGACGTCGACTGGTGTGGTCGTGACACCATCGATGTCGTCGTTACTCTCCGCCAGCGCCAACTCGTCACCTGCATCCACGCCGCTCTGCCACGCGCATCAGACCTCGGTTTCATCCATAACTGACGCAATGACAGCAGCAGCGGCAGACAACAACACAACAGTAGCGACAGTCACAGCGAGCGTCACGGAACTGAAGAAGAGCTCACGGCCGGATGTTTTGCTGGACTTTACGCCATTACCCCATCATCCTGTACCTAGTCAACCCTGAACAATTATTAAAGTAGTAGCAGTAATTAGTAAGTCACGCGCACAAAGTATAATCATAGCCACCCGCGGGAACAGTTCTGTAACAATGATGATAATATCCATGACACAACATTGCAGTATCTGTATTCTATTCATTCAGTTTCTCATAAAACTCGGAAAAGCTGGGGAAAATAGAGGATCTAAACAAACGACTCACTCTCCATCGGATACTCAGTGATCATGCCGTTCACTGGTAAAATAAGATTGCCTTCTACTTCAGCTATCTTCGTTGTTGCATTATCATTACCGATGGGAGCTGAAACTTTGTCGACAACTTCCACATCAAAGCAACTGCCATAATACGCTCCTCCGTATGTCTTCTGGTTGACGGCAGTGATGCGCGTCTCAATGTATGGGCGATTGTTGACTTCATCCCAAAACTTCCATCCCCAAACGAACGAATACACACCAGGCAGAATCTCCGCTGGAATCATAAACGACCCCACGCACGGGAATCGATCACCTGCGCGACCGGATGGCTCGTGAAAAAAGTTGAGTGTCTGCCCGCAGTTACCATCATCAAAATCGAGTCGTTCACCATTCACCAAACGCGCGTCTACCAACTCACTTGAGAACGTAAGTCGCGTATCTGGAGTTCCTGTCCAGTAGATTCCGTGACGTGTACCACGACCAGCTTCATCCACGGCGACGTGACCGTTTGGCATGTATGCGAAGTAAACACGTTCGCCTGGTCGCACTGTAAGCCGCTTACGGTAGCCCTCGCCTGTGTAATGTGGCGGTTCTGGTTTGCAGATTGGCATGCCTGGGGTTTGCTCAAAATCTTCTTTGAGGATTTTCACCAGCATCAGTTCTTCTTCGCGGTTCTGCATCTCCGGCGTACGGCCAGGGTAGTTGTAGCTGTAGCCGCCACAGGCACCAGGAGCGAAATTGGACTCTACAGCATGCTCGTACACTTTCGATCGATCTGTGTCGAGGCATTCGATCCACGAATGGCCAACTGCAATGGCTGTCCAATAACCAATCAGCACTGTAATGACTAACGTCGCCGATGGAGGGGTAAACATAGTCACCATTGCTATTAAACAAAGGCAGGAACTACGACGATAAGGAGGCGACTATGGCTGTGCGGACGGAAGAAGCTGCTCTGGCTGGAAAGAGATAGTAATGAGAGCGCAATTTCCGTTATGAATGTTCCTCGTACGCTCTTCACAATGATAGAAGCCTGGATAGCAGTTCTGACCCACATTTGATGCATACAGCGAGGAAAGGGCATTGTGCTTGTCTTCTTATCCTGCAGCTTTCAAGGCAATAATGATCCTCCAGAGCGTAAGTTGCACTTCTTCTAATCGATGTGGGCCACAATTAATAATGTATACCACATTATTTCTCGATTCAGCTTGATTTGCGACGTCTGCAAGCGCAGATAGACACGAAGAAGAAAGAGGACGCAACTTTTTTGAACGCAACCACTCGGAGATGACGGCGCGGCATGTACCGGTGTCGTTGATCGCAGCATGTTCAATGAATCGGGTGATCGGTAAAGCGGGTCGTTTGCCGTGGGATCTGCCTGGTGACTGGGCGTTCTTCTCCACTATTACGCGGCAACAGGTGCTGCTCGTCGGCCGCAAATCCTTTGAAGAGTTCGGCGCGCCCATTCCGAATCGCCATACTATCGTTGTTTCTCCATCCAGAGCGGCCAACACCAGCACTCATGTGTGGCCAAATGTGGCAGTAGTCAGTAGTTTGGCGGAAGGGATCAAATTAGCGTCCACGCATCCACGTTACGCCGATTGCGACCGCATTTTCGTTGGCGGGGGCGAGCGATTGTACGCGGAAGCGCTCGCGAGTGATTTGGTGGAATCGTGCTACATCACACGCGTTCACCAGCACATTAATGGTGGTGATACTTTCCTGCCGCACTGGACGACTAAATGTCCGACGTTGACGTATTCTGCTAAGACCACATCTGCCTCCGGCACACGGTAAGGTGTTAATGATATGCTGCTGCTACAGAAAGGAGACTGACCTGTATGTTGTCCATCCGTCTGTTCAGGCTGAGCTTTGAAGTTTGGACACGCGCGAGAGATTTGAGATCTTGACGAGATGACGCTTTTCTCTAATTTTGTAAAAGTTATCAATTTTGAGATGTGGTATCTTTTATCCAGACAGGTTATAGCCACTTACAGAATCAGAACCAAATCCTTTTATAAATTCCTGAGGGTTAGAGCAAAGTGTTGTTCGTTTGGCGTATTATTAATTGAAAGAGTATAGAGGGTACTATATTGGGTTGATGTGCTTGATTGGACGAAAGGGTACGCAGGTCATGAAGCACCAAAAGCAGAAGCAGGAGCAACCTGGCGGCGGGAGAACGCCGCTGGATATCTACAAGCAGAGCTTCCATGAATACTTGGCAAGACAATATTTTGACTTGCAGCTGCGTGTGCGAATTTGTATCTGATGGAAATTTTTGCTTATTCAATGGCAGCGTGAAACGAATGTTGTAGAGACTGTCGATGAGCTGGACAAATTGATGGCGCTGCTGCATGACCCACTGCCCGTGTCCTTCCGCATCAACCTCCATCGCCCAGATGCTGACCGGTGAGCGAGATTTGGTGTTGATTGCTATTCACCAAACTGCTGCTGCTGCTGTTGTTGTTGTTGTTTGAAGATGTTAATTGTGTTGAATGCTCTGCAGTGTCAAGAATCTGCTGAAAAATGAGCATCAATTTCCTACCAACACGTACTTTTACAACGACATTGCTGTCAATCCACCAAAGTGGGTTTGTATTGCTATTGCTTTTGCAATCACGGATTCTAGTGATTGAGTGTCTTGCTTTTATTGTCTTTCATAGACAGATTGCTTGGTATCCACAAGAAAATGTCGCGTGGCAGGTGGATTGTGGACGTGTTGCCTTATCCAAGACAGGTACGACATAGTATTCGTTGGTATAATTCTGCTCTTGACAGGCTCATCATATTTTTCTTAATAATCTGCTGCCAGCTCCAAAGCACGCAAATGTGAAGGCTTTCCATTCGTGTCTGTTAGAACACACTGATTCTGGAACGATTGATCGCCAGGAAGCTGTGAGCATGCTTCCAGTGCTTTTCCTCAATGTTAATCCAGGTCACCATGTGTTGGACATGTGTGCCTCTCCCGGCTCAAAAACAACACAAGTTATTGACTTTCTGCTTTCCACTGACTCATCTTCTGATGACGTTGCGCGCTCGAAAGGCATGGTCATCGCGAACGACTTAGATAAGAAACGCGCCTACATGCTCGTTCATCGACTCACACGCAATACACTACGAAACGCTGTGGTCACCTGTGGTGCTGGGGATACGTTTCCAGGTCTCTACGACAGCATCACTAAGGAATTACGCCGCACAAATGTCTTTGACCGCGTATTGTGCGACGTTCCGTGCAGTGGTGATGGTACGCTCCGCAAAAACCAAACACTCTGGAGAGAGTGGCACATCGGGCAGGGACTGACGCTGCATCCAACTCAGCTAGCGCTGGCGATGAGAGGTGCAGCGTTACTTAAGGTCGGTGGGATGATGGTGTACTCCACTTGTTCATTCAATCCCGTGGAGAACGAAGCCGTGGTTGCTGAATTGCTTCGTCGAAGTGAAGGTGCCTTGGAGGTGGTTGATGTGTCAACGCAATTGCCAGGCCTGATTTATCGGAAAGGGCGAACGAAATGGAAAGTGGGATGGCGATCCAAGTCCAAGTCCTCACATAAAGGGCATTTGTTCAACAAAGCGACTGAAACGAGTGGTGATGTGGAGAGTACGTCTCCAAATTCTGAAGATCATTTACACGAGTGGTTTGAAAACTACAAAGATATCCCACAGGAACTGCGTGGTCATCGCGTGCTTCGCTCCATGTTTGCACCACCAGCAGACGCTGCAGATATGAAAACAGCACTGGAGAAAACGTTGCGACTGATTCCAATCGACCAAAACTCGGGTGGCTTCTTCATTTCAGTATTGCGCAAGATTAAAGACTTGCCCGGTGAGGACCAGTGTGGGTTAGACCCACTAACAGAAGACCTAGAGTTAGTCCCTCCAGAAGACTACGTGTGCAGAATTTGCAACTTGAAAGGTCACTTCATGAAAAATTGCGAAAAATTCATCCCTGAAGAAGAGTATGCATCCCAACACCCACCAATGCCTAAGAAACAGCGCACAGATGCTGCTATTTCATCTGAAGCAAATGCAGTAGACGGATCGAAAGCAGAAACCAAGAAGCGAGAGACGCTTTACCGACTTATCAGTGATGATGCATGGCAGCTTATTCGTAGATTCTATGGCATTCAGGATGAGGCATTGAAGGTAAGGAATTGCTAAGGTGGAGGCAATGTTGATAGCTATGGAGATGTACTGACGATTCACCGTGAATTTTTATGTCTAGGATCATCTCTGGTGTCGCTCTGATGGCGCTGCGAATGTGAACTACGTGGACAAGGCTATTTCCGATGCATGTCTGGGCGGAGATGCATTAGAGGTATACTATTTGGCTGTTGGCGTTGTGGACATTGAAAGAAATCATATTCCTGATTATGTGTATATACATGTTTTACCTATAGATTGTGAATACAGGTCTCAAGGTGTGGACGAAAGTATCGGAACGTGGGGAGACGTTCTATCGCCCTTCTGAGGAAGGACTGGGCTTTATTGAACGATATTTCACGAAGCGATTGATTTCTTTACCAACTGAAGATTTTAAGCAGTTGTTGCATTCCACCAAGCACGTTCCATTGACATCCTTCACGGAGTCCGTCCAACAACAGCTTTCTCAAGTGGAAATTGGTCCAGCGATCGCTCAATTATCATCTAGCACCAGTGTGTGTTTTAACGTTTGGATAGGCAAAGGTGCACTTCTCCCCCGTGTATCCAAGACAATGCGCTCAGAAGTCGAGCAGGCACTAATTCGCACCGTAATTTAGAAATCTCGCCTTTGCCTAGCTCGATTGCGCATTCCCTGCATGAGAAAATAGAATGAGTCTTTTCTACCTGCGAGCTGCTCCTCTTCGTCGTCGTCATCTCTTTGCTTGGTAGTAGTGCGTAAACTTTGAGTCTCATTGTCTGGCAGATGGTGGATGAGCGTCTTTGAAGCGGAGGTAGATGAGGGTGTGGGCGTAGGAGCATCTGATGTGAGGATGTTGGTCAGCACATCCATAAAATCTTGCTTTGGAACGCCGATAAGCCGACTGTCATTGTTCTCGATCCACATACCGAGTACAAACATCAGGAACACAATCAACACCACAATGGCCGCAGTACTACAACAGAACATAAAAGCCATAAAGCTGTGAGAAGTAAACACTTTGGAAACGCAGGCGAAGGTAAACCCTGGTTTATACTTGTATCCTCGAGTTAACCGGTAAGCTTGAACCATCCCATGCCCGTGGGTGCCAAGCAAAATGCCTGTAAATCCTGTGAGCCAGCTACCGATGACTTGCGTCGTGAAGCGTACAGCCAACAGCAATTTCATTACACCGATATACAGAATGATAGCCACAAACAATAACTGGATGGCTGTGGATTGCGTATGGAGGATGCTTGGCAGCAACACAACCATTGCCATGTGACAGTCCACACATGGGAAACCAAATGTGTCTGGATCTGCGTGTCTATTGTCCATTGAAAGTGCATCATTAATATCGATCGGCCGTAGAATCTGTGCTGTGTATTGAAGCGTAATTACTGCCAGCAGATTGCCGATACAGATCCAGAGGTACGGAAAACCGAACTCAGGGAGCATCACCAGGAACACGAGCCTAAATGTCGCAACCGATAAACCAGATAAATAATACAATCAGCAAAATACATTTACAGCAACACACCAGATGAGCAGCGAGATATCGTGTACGCGATTGCGACTCGTGGTGGAATGAACTAGTTGCCTCAGCCACGGCGTCTCCTGTGAAAATACCAACACATCAGATATCACTTCACTAGGACTTCGATATTTCTTTTCTGACCTCTTTCTTCTTTACCAACCACATGACTATATCCATATCCCATTGTAGCAGCGGATGTAATTCATCTGGTGAATCTATTAGTTGTTTCTCTGCTTCAAAATGTACTTGTCGTTTGCTTTTCTTCATGGCACTTGATATCAGGAATGGATGCGTTCATTATGGGGTTTGTGTCTCTTCGGATTCAACCCTCTGTAATACGATTATACTATTTCTATCTACTTTGAGAGGTTTGGGTGTCTCTACACTGTGCTGCCTACGTTTGAAATTATTTTCTGACTTTCTGAGTTAGCGGGTCGTCGGTGGTAAAACGCAAAGAAACGGGTCAAACCCTGTGGCGTTGGTAATGCACATGTAGAAACCATGTGGCTGGTCTCTTTTGACAAATGAAGGCATTACGCCATGTAGAGATGCAGACACACATACACGCACACGTGCGCTTCATTGGGCGTCTCTTCATCTTTCACATTCGAAAACAAAACTGTTGCGTACCTCTGCATCAAGAGAAGCACGCGTACATCGTCATTTGAACCCAACCATCGAAAGCGGGTTTGACAACTGTTGGATTAGAAACCCACCCGTTTACTTGTGTACACTGGTCAGTTAATCACACAACAACCAGACCAGAGAACCGTTGAGACAGAAATGGCGACGACGATGGTAGAGGAGGAAGACCTGACGCAGGAAGTTCTACATACTGACGACGACCGGTACGCGTTTTAGAGACTTTCGCCTGGGTACTCATGTTTCCATTCTATTCTTTTCTTCTTCTTACCTTATACTTGCTGCAAGGATGGATGTTCCCGGTGTGATCGAAGCATACCTCCTCATGGGCACAGTACAACATGCTCGTGACGAACAGCTACTCAAGCACTGTCAAGTAGCTTATTTACTGGATGTGGAGAATCCACGTAAGCGAGACGCACAAGCCGTAGTGGCACACACAGTTGACCCAGCAATCGACATGGGGCGCGTAGAGCTTGATGACGACTACTCGTACGACACATTCAAAACGAGTATCCACACAGCAAACACACTCATTCAGCACGCACGAGCCGATAGTAAAACAGTCTTTGTGTTCTGTACGCATGGCAACAACGAAAGTGCGGTCGTGTGCATGGCGTATTTGATGGTTATCGAGCAGTGGTCGCTGGAGCGCGCCTATAGACATGTCCTGCAACGGCGACCGGCCAGTGCTCCACGAAAAGCGTACGTCGAAAAGGTACGATATTAGGTTTGGCTTGGCCCTGAACTTTCAGATGTTCCTTCACTGACGTTTATATACTTCTTTGTTTTGCGTGGTTCAACAGCTTCGAATGCTGGAGTTGGAAGTTCGAGGGAAGGTGTCGCTTCGTTCGGAACAGGTTGGCCCAAGTATGATCGATATCATGATGGGACTACAGGGTCAGTCCGCGACGTCAGGCGATGATTCGTTAGTACGCGCGAGTATTGCAACTGATGGCGTAGAGTCTTCAATTGAGCGTGCGAGCATGATGTCCAACATGTCTGTCGTCACGGGATTTCACAATGGGAGCTCCATGCGTGAGACGATGATAATAGCAGAGAAGGAAGAACAAGACGAGCTGGTGCATCCACAAGTATCAAATGCTCATAAAAGAACAAAGTCCAGGGCTACGAAAGGGAGTTGTGTCATTTCCTGATCGGTGTCTACGTCTCAGTATCAATTTCCGCACACATAATACACACACGTATGCAGATACACACGAGGCAGTCGTGCGTGCCTGACCATGCCCACAGAAACCATTTATTCCGTAAGCAGTAATAAAGTTGCAAGAGTTTCCCATTAATTCGCAAACATACGTTGCAATGCACACATATTCGGATTATGTTTTTTGGTACTTGATCCAGTCTGAGTGTCTGCAACCGTAAAACGAGCGTGAGCATTAATGTCGGAATGAAATGCTACCCAAGACTCTCTTACTTATCGTAGGAGCACTGTTACGACGTCTTTTCGTAATAGGTTTGGCATCAAAGCTATCGGTTGGAGAGTCCAGAATGCAAGTGTTTCGAAAAAGATACGAGCCACCTCCTCTCGGTGTTGGAAGAGAGCGACGCATTCGGGGTTTCATATACAACCCTGTAGCAGATTCTGTCGGTATTTGTTGCCCCGCTTTACCTTGAAACGCATCTGACGAGACCTAGCACGAGTAATGAGTAAAACGAAAGATTAGATTCGTCTAAACCATGGAATTTTCTTTGATTTTGTAATCCACCTCTGCTTGTACGATCATGAGCTTTCGCTTCGTCTTTCTGTTCACGTCACATGGACGTGCCTTCAATCTATTTTTACCGTTGTTAACGGAACCATTTATCTCACACAAAATTTTTTCTCCGGCATATCCATCCTGAATCATATTAATCGATTGACTTGTAATGCCATGCTCAGGGGAAAATGAACAACTACGGAAATCAAGCCGCTGAATGATAGGAAACTCCGACGTGGCATCATTCACCAACAAATGTCTTCTTGACTTTGCCTTGCGCCTTCGTGGGAGGCGTACGGGAGACGGTATGAGATCACGCGAATTAATCGAACTTTCATCGGGTGTGATCGTATCGCTCTCAGCGCCCTTGACTTGCATATATATTTCACTCTGTCTTCTCTTGCCCTCACTCAAAGTGCGATGATTGGGACTTCTAATCATCATTGTGCTGTCATCATATTCAATCGATGAGAATTCTAAACAAGGACCCCACTAGGGAGGAAAACAAGCAGTAGAGAAAGAAGTAACTAGTATTCTACGTACGTGTAGCTACGTTCTTTGGCGATATTGGTCAGTACCGCGTGGAGCATTGTCATTTTCTTCTTCTCCATTTTGTATTCAAGATCGATTGGCGCCGTGTGGAATCGAGAGTGTGTGTTTGAAGTGTGCAGGTTTCCTTTGCTACTTGAGGGTGAGATGGTTGCAAATTGAGGAGGAAAGTTACCTTTTGAGATCGGAGCACTCGACTATTGTTAGGTACAGTTGGTGACTGACTGCATCCATTCTCATCAGAAAGAGAAACACAGCGCAGGAAGAAGGGAGAAATGAACGGATTGTACGAGTGGATGAACCAATTCCACGTCTCTCGACTGAAGAAGAACATCGCACGAGATTTCAGTGACGCAGGTGACATATGGAGCCATCAATGACCACCATATCTGCAATTTTTATGACTGGACAACTGTGTTCATGATGGATATTTGGTGGTGTGTGTTGAAACTACTGGAGTAGTCCTATTGGCAGAAATCCTTGCACAATTGTATCCGACGTGGGTAGATTTACATAATTACCCGGCAACGAATCGGTTCCAGCAGAAGATTCTCAACTGGGAGACACTCAATCGTATGTGATAGCCATTCCTCAGTTCACCGAAACATCGATTACAGATTTTATTAATGTATAGGGAAAATCTTGACGCGGATCAAGTGTGAAATCTCTAGCAAGCATCAACACGATCTTGCAAATGCGGTTCCTGGTGCGATCGAACTCGTGCTTCTTCAAGTAAAGAAGCAGGTAAAAACTATTGTCCTGAGACGATGGATAAAACAAACGTTGTATTGCTAACTCTCATGTACAATATGTGCATTAATAGACAGCGAAAGCTCCAGGTTACAAAGCGGTGTTGAAACGTGCTCCTTTGAGTGATAACCGTGAGAATATATGTGCAAGTCCCCCAAAGGGAACAAACAGGCAACTTCATCGAACTAGACCCACAACAGACCCGCCAATATCACCAGTGGGATCACCTAGTCTCCCGCAAACCTTGTCTTCTGCTGTATCAGATAGTGTGCCTCCTTCTCTTGCATGGTCAAATGACGAGTCTATCGTGTCGTCATTTTCGAGTATATTGAAGTTGGTGATGCAGAGCGAGAGACAGACGAAACGCTTTGATGAAATGACAATGTGTAAAGCTCCAAAAGTACGCGCATCTACACCAAGATCTCACAATAAGAACCCCAAACCGATTAATCGACCAGCTAGTGCCGATGCCAAATTCCGTTGGGTCTGTCCGCAGGATCCACAGACAGTTAACCAAACAGACAGTTCAATCCACGGCTCTTCCAGTACTGCATCGAATAGCCATACTGGACCTACTTGCCAAGGTGCTTTCATGAGACATCAGAGTGCCGACTCCAGACATCTCTCCCAGACAGAGTTTGCAAAGGACTCGTTCGTGTATTTCCTATGCTCTGATCAGCTACCAGGATCAGAAAAATGGACTGAAAACAGCTATGTACAAGTGGGTCGAGTGATCAAACCAATGTCTTCTGGCGAGTTTCTTATCCAACTTTTTAAACCTGCACCATCGGATTTCAGTGACAAATACATGAAGGATGACGGTGATCACAAACGGTCGTATGTTTCCACTCCGTACTTTATAGAATGTTGTGGGTCGCAATTGCATAACATTCAGAACATTGCATTTAATGCAACAACACGAACATGGATATGGAATCCAGAAAGCAACATGCACAGCCATGATTGTGCTGGCAATAGGAGTACACGAGCGGGTGACTTGTCAACAAAACAGTCAAGCGCGAAACGGAATCGAATGATAGTCGATAAACAGTCGGAGCGACCACGCTCCCAAAGCATGTATTTCTTCACTGAGGTTCTCTCGAAAGTCAAATGTAGCACTGTCAGTGCAACGCAGCCAATTACAATCGAAGCAAAAGATAGTGACTCAGCGTTTAAGTGTGTTCCATGCGCGGAGTTCATTTCTTCTGTTCCTTCGACGGCAATATTTCAAGCAACAAATACTCCGATATTGTATCCAGCGGTGCATTTGGAAATTCCACCTCATGTGATGAGCCCTTATGGATCCAAGTCGCTGAAGCAAGCATTTTGTTAACATGCCACCAATAATCAAAAACATGGCTTTGCTTAAAGAAAATGGAATTATGAAGCGACTGTGTATGAGAGAATCTGCCTTACCCAAACTTGTATTATCATGATCCTCTTTTTTTCCGCTCATAGATTCAACTACTCGTGAATATGGCTGAGCTTTACAGGCGCTAAAAGTAAGTACCTCTCAGCCTGTTTTGCTGAAGGAGCGTCAATCTTGACTCCCTTGAGTAGTGATCAGAACATAAACTAACAACAGAAAAGCAGGTGACATAAGTCAGAAATGCTTCATTTTCTCAGGATTTATGAAGCTACTGATGGTTGTGAAAAGTAAGCGCTCAATCTTCTGAAAGCAAATATGAATTAACAAATACGCATCGCAGCGTGTAGTTGATCATCATCAACCTAGGCTGCTACGTCATCACAGTCCGTGGTCGACACGAGATCTGCCCATGCCTCCAGCTCTTGCTTGCTCTTCTCCAGTGTTTCGCGCACTATGTTCACTGCGTCTTTGCCCAGCGCCAATCGTGCTGGAAGTGCTCGACCGGCGCAACGTCCGCTCTTCGTCAATGCCTCCACGATCAATTGCGATCCCTTCGTGGGATCGCCAGGCTGTTTGCCATTAACAGCAACCAGAAAGTCTTTTATGGGCTTCGTCGCTGGTTCCAAATCCGCGATTTGCTTCTTCGCAATCACCGGTCCACCACCAGCGAGAAAGTTGGTGCGGAAGTAACCAGGCTCAATCACTGTCACTTCGATGCCCAGATGTGCCACTTCCTGTCGAAGCGCATCGGTCAACCCCACAAGTGCAAACTTAGACGCGCAATACAAACCAGAAGCGCTAAGGGACATCCACCCGGCGACAGAACCAATGTTAGCGATTACACCTGATCGCTGTGCGCGCATGTATGGAAGGAAAGCACGAAGGACATTCAGGACACCAAAGACATTGGTATTGAACTGAGCGACCACTTCATCAGCATCACACTCTTCTACGGCACCTTCGACAATACAACCAGCGTTGTTGACGAGGATATCAATACGACCATAGATCGCCATTGCATCCGCCGCCACTTTTGCCATAGTTTCATCACTCGACGTTACGTCTAGCGCGATTGTGGCAGCCCCCTTGGCCTTGAGGTCGTCGAGTTTCGCGGGGTTACGTGCTGTGGCGATGACTTTGTCTCCACGAGCGAGTGCTGCAAGTGTGATCTCTCGTCCGAAGCCGGAGGAGCAGCCAGTGATGAGCCAAACGTTGGAGGAAGAAGTCGATGCCATTATTGGTTGGTTGTTGTTATGGACTTGAGTGGATTGATGGAAATTCACAAATGAGTTTTGAATGTGCCTTTCAAAAGCTCACTTGAAGATATAAATGAATGTTTGTCAGTTTGAAAATGAGTTGCTTTTTATTTTGACCAATAGAATTGGTGATTACGTTGTATACTGATAGTCTATTGGCTGAAAATGTTAATTAACCATTCCAATCAGCCAGCAGTAATCACTCTTTTATCGCAATCAAAAGTCTGAACACGGCCAACACTCTTGAAAATTGTACCCCACTGTCTAATCACCACAATTGAATCTCATAGTCTAATATTGACAATACGTTAGCGACGCCAACATCACACGGCTCTTGACTCAAGATTTTTACCGATGGTGTACAGCATAACGGCCCTATAGTCAGCGGTCGCTATGTTGTAGTATTGGTGACTGTGTTTGATAGCAAATTAGAAATATACAAAGTGGGAAATCTTAGCAAGCTATTGTGCGGGTACTACACGATAACTAGAGAGGCAGAGAAAGCAGCGGACAACGTGAGTGTCTAATCATGACCAACACTCACATTTTGTCCCTCGATGTCTTAAAAAACCTCAAGTCTAATTGTACCCCACTGTCTCATTGCCTCAATAACAGCTATTTTTGAGAGCAACTCATCAAAGCCCCATGCAGAGCGACTCTTGGCTTGATTTATCAGAGAGATAAAGCGAACGCCTTACAATAAAGAATTCAACGTGTGAGTTGTGTAAGGGTTTTTTATTCCCTCCTGCTGAACCTGAGTATGTCTTGCCTTTCGCTTCACTCCCAACTTTCAAAATTGATCCCACATGTGCGACTTGGGAGCTGATGATCATCAACAATCGAATCGGCACTTAAAACTGATAAAGATAGTAAGGCATAATAGACATATCCATTTCGTACTCAGATGTGCAGTAAGACGATCTGCCAGTTGCCAACTATTGCGAAACTATTACCATAATACTGAGGTAAATACTTTAGAAGGAACATAAGAAACGAACTTCTTTGAAAACAATGGATAAACGAATTACACTTCGCGTTATATGCATTGCTAACTACGTTATCGCTAATATAGGCTAGGGTGACTACTTCGCATGTATCGAATTAGTCGATTCCGTTGAGGTGTACTTGGCATAGAAATTGGGCAATCCAATTGCCCCAAGATTTTCTATTTCTGATAATAAATGAAAGCTTATGCAGAGCATCCAAACAGTACAGAACTGATCTTGTAATTGCGCAATCTACACATGTGCATCGTCACAGCCAGTGGTCGACACAACATCAGTCCAATCTTCCAACTCTTGACTGCTCTTTTCCAGTTGAGCACGAATTGTTTCCACGGCTTCCTTTCCCAAGCCAACGGTGTAGAGAGAGGACAATGCGATTATTTTACGATGTCTATCCACGTTGAGCAGGCATGGATTTGAGATCGAGGGGTTCTTTGTGTTCTTTGCGCACACATGGATGACACAATAAGCGCTTCGATTGCCCCACATTCGGTTACGTTGTGTAAATTGTCAAACCATGGTTAAATCTCTTTAATATAATATCCTTTCAATAATGTTTACTGAATTTAAATTTTAAAATGAAAAAACCTGTTTAATTTTTATCCCTTTTAAATCTGTTATGTGAGTGCATGTGTTCAAAGAAGCACGACTGATGGAAAAGATCACCAGACTTTGGTAGTCACATCCTAAAGTATCTTCTTGTACTGAAAGTGAAGAAACCACCCCCCCCCCCCCCCCCCCTTCTTCCTCCTCATCGAAATGGTTTCTTCTCCCAAAGTCTGGTTCATCACTGGTTGTGCGTCCGGCTTCGGCCGAGAATTCACACTGGCAGCGCTCGCACGCGGCGACCATGTCATTGCCACTGATCGCTATTTAGAACCCATGGACGATCTCCAAAGTAAAGGGGCCATCACGATGAGACTTGACATCACTAGCAGTGAAGAGACAGTACGCAGCGTAACAGCAGAGGCGGTGAAGGCGTATGGACGCATTGATATTCTCGTCAACAACGCCGGCTTCTTACTCGAAGGTGCCGTGGAAGAATTCAGCGAAGCTGAAGTACTGGCGCAGTTCAACACCAATGTCTTTGGTGCTCTCAAGGTCCAACGCGCTATTCTGCCGTACATGCGCGCGCAGCGATCGGGTGTGATTGCCAATATGGGTTCCCAGGCCGGTTGGATGGGGTTGGTCGATATTGGAATGTACTGTGGTGCGAAGTGGGCGCTCGCGGGACTCACCAAATCTCTGCGGGAGGAAGTGGCGCATCTCGGCATTGAAGCAACAATTATTGAACCAGGTGACTTCCGTACGGCCATCACAACCACATACCAGCGCGTTCAGCAGACGATTTCCGACTTCGATTCTGTGACGCTGCCGGTCCGACAAGGGTTGGTGGAAAAGAATCGGAGCCAGCCTGGAGATCCTGCGAAAGCTGCACAATTAATCGTTGAGGCGTTAACGAAATCTGGTCGTTGTGAAGGTAAGAAGTTACCAGCGAGATTGCCGCTGGGTCCAGACGCTGTAAAGAATGTCAGTGCAGTATTGGAACAAGAGAAGAAAGATCTGGAAGAGTGGAAGGATCTTATCTCCTCCACCGACTTTGACGACTTGTGAATGGATTAAAATGGTTCTAATGCGTGCAATCCAAGGCTGTCATCTTTAAAAGCGTGAACAACGATAACATAGTCACTGTTAATAAAATGAGCAGATATTTTGATGCCTCAAGAGATTGCTTTACACATAAATGTCTTGTGACTACCTTTACATAGCGAAGCTCTTCAGGTATATCATTTGATATTATCGGCTGAATTATCATCCGTTCTAGCCTATTCGCGATAATGTATCATTTACATGTCGCTATTAAAAGTAAAGACGATCGCAGCATACAAATGGTTTTCAGTGCTTCTACGCACCTTCATACAGCAAATTCCCTGCTAAATCCAACCACTGTCAACTTGCTACATTAAGTTTAGGGCTGCAGATACCGACTTGAAAGCATCATTACAGGTTCTTCAACCAGTGGTCATACTGACTGACCAACCGTGGACAATGGATGCTAAATACCCGTACAATGACGCAATATCATTGATCCGAGAACATGCTGCGCCTCTCTCGTGTGTTTAGTCCATTGCCAAACGCGCCACGACATTGAAGTTGAAGATGATATTCAAATTGAGGAATGGATAAATTCGAGTCCACGCGCCTGTTGGGACAGGCTATAGCATATATAGTTTTATATCCTTTGGTACTTGGTACCATGAAGATAGAGAATCCTTATATATCCCTTGGTGAAATCTCTTCATATCTTATCATCTTTGAAATGAAATGCTTAATGTACATGCGACTAAGATTTGACACAAACCCTCGAACGATCGCTTGCTGTTCACAGCCCAATCTGAAAGACATACATTGTCATCCACAACCAAAGAGATATTCTTCCGTCCAAATCTCCTTGTGTAAATGACTTCTTCTCCAACCGTGTGGTTCATTACTGGCTGCTCGTCCGGTTTCGGTCGCGAAATTACCCTCGCAGCTCTCGATCATGGTCACAAAGTTATCGCTACTGCGCGCGATCCGTTCACAATGGCCGATCTCGAGGCTAAAGGTGCGGTAACGATGGCATTAGACGTCACCTGTAGTGAAGAAGCCGTGCGCAACATCGCAGCTGAAGCTGTCAAAGTATACGGACGGATTGACATTCTCGTCAACAACGCAGGATTCTTGCTTGAAGGTGCAGTGGAAGAACTGAGCGAAGCCGAAATGCTGCTACAATTCAACACTAATGTCTTCGGGACCTTAAAAGTCCAACGCGCAATTCTGCCATATATGCGTGCGCAGCGGTCGGGTGTAATTGTCAATATGGGTTCACAGGCTGGTTGGATGGGATTTGTGGACATTGGCATGTACTGTGGCACGAAATTCGCACTCGCGGGACTCACAAAATCTTTACGGGCAGAAGTGGCTCATCTTGGCATTGACGTGATCATTATTGAACCAGGAGACTTCCGCACGGCAATCGCACGCAAATTGTTGCATGTTCAACAGACGATCCCGGACTTTGATCCTGTTACGATGCCAATTCGCGACGCACTGACCGCTATTGATGGGCATCAGCGTGGGGATCCAGCAAAAGCTGCACAGTTTATTGTCGAAGCTATCACAAAAACTGGTCGATGTAAGGGCAAAACATTACCAGCAAGACTACCGCTTGGCAAAGATGCGATCCAACATGTCAGTGAGGCGATTGAACAGGAGCTGAAGGATCTGACCGAGTGGAAGGAGCTTGCTTCCACTACCGACTTTGACTAGCTGTGGGTAAAGCTGTGAAATGATTTCAGCCTTTTATGAAAATGTGAAGAATTAGGAACTGAACAGGATTAATGAGAAATAAAGTGACAGTTTAGTGTCGGCGATCCAATTACGTACACAAAATAGAGTCTCTTCTATGCTGTGGCACAGCGCGGAAGCACGCCTTTCGAAGTCAAATCGGCGATCAACCGCTGCGATTGAATGCCGCCGTTTAAACACCCGCCACAATGATGCAGCGCCACGACAAAATTATCCGATCTGGCGATCACTGGTGACCCTGACGAACCTTCTTGCGTGTCAACATAGTATCCGGCGTCACTGCCGCCACATTCACTGGCCGTGAGAGACTCAATTCGTCCAGGCTGGCCGTTATTTGTCCAGGCGATGCGCTTGCCCCAGCCGAGTGGATACTGCGGGATGTAAATTTCTTCCTGTAGTTGCGGTCCACTGCTTCTCAGCTGTAGATACCCACCCACCTGTGATATGATTTCTTCGGCATTCGATAGTTTGACCAATGCATAGTCCAATTCTGTTGACACAGCTACTAATGTGGGCGAACTCGACTTGACAGGGCCAGGACATGCACCTCTCGCTTGACAGGACCAATCGCTACTGCATGCCTGGGCTTGAGCGAGGAATTCAACCTGCGTGTTCACAGCATCGAGCCAATTACGAATGCAGTGCTGGTTCGTGATCAAATGGCCCTCGCATCCCAAGAGGAAGCCTGTGCAGTAGGCGACGTTCATATTATTATCTCTGCCGATCACGAGTCGAGCGACGGCCTGAGATTTGTCGAACATGACTCTGCCTTCTTCGTCGATCATACTCTCTACACAAATGGCTTCTTGTGATTCATCAGTACCACACAAACTTTCATCAAAGGTTTTCTTATCGTCATTCTCGGTTTGGTTAGTTGTCGTTATAGTGGAGATCGCCTTCTTGTCGGAAACAGAAGCTAATCCAATAGCCAATTTATTGACCTCAGCTGCTTCAGCGAGTGCTTCGGTTGTAAATAACAGTCCATTCACTTCAAACCCGTAGCAACTCGACGATGAAGATACTAACCCAGTCGATGCTTTGGTTTTCTTGTACAGTTCCAAGACGAATTCCTCTCCAACCAAGCCTGTAGAGTAAAACGCACCAGTCGAATTGCTTCCGGAGAGGATGATGGCTTTCGACGAGCTCTTCTTCACGTCTGAAGCTCGAAGTACCACAAAATCATCGTTGGGGAGAGAAAAGTACGTGAAATTTAGCACATAGACCCCTTTGCCCAGTCCAGCATTGTACTGTAGCCGATAAAATGTGCCGCTCACGTCGGCCTTTAGCGAACCATAATCGGAGAACGAACAGCCCGCTCCAAAATGTAGCGTTAGTTGCTTCATCGTTTGGGCTGCGGGGTTTCCCTGGACGAGATAAAGTTGCAGCTGGATCAGCAATGCGAACACGATAATATAGCTCCTCATTTTTCCCCTGATCGTCTTGGACTTCCACAGCTAACGACTGGATGTGCTTGCGAGCACCGACTTTAGAAAGTGAACGAATCTCTGATGACATAAATGAACTCCGTTAACCAAGCAATGATGGAGAAAACCAGCAAAACGAGAAACATATTCTTGGGTACAGATCATTCTTTGTACTTTTTCTTCCGTTTCTTCATCGCCCCATCCATCAAGTGGTCAATCATTCTACTGGGGCAAAGTTGAACGTTTTGATTCTCCACCAGCTATATTTGATACAACTAGCTCGATCTTACGTCTGGAGTGCAATATTTAATAAAATGAATCGAAGATGATGATGAATATAGTTGATTGATGATGTATGAGTGATGGCTACTCGCTGCATGGTCTCTTGACTTTATCTTGAGATGGTTCACACAGCCAAGCTCATTTTCAGATGGCTACACTTCATGTTTCTGCAACATCTTGCTAAATTCTTCCAAGTCAATCTTGCCATCGTTGTTGCGGTCCATCTGATAAACTAGTTCTCTCACGTCGTCATGATCGAGTGACTGGCCTAATGTCTTAAACATGGCGATAAACTCGTCAACCGTGATGTACCCACTGTCATCGGCGTCAACCATCTTGAAAATTTCTTCAATGAGTTCCTCTTTCGAGTGTGAACTCTCCTGAATATGTTGGTGGCACCAGTTGTAAAAGGCTTCGAATGTGATCTCATCCTGGCTTTCATCGTCACCGATCAAATCCCTCATCAAAATATTGAGCTGTTCCTCGTCCAAATCATGTGTGATCGCCAGTAGTAAATTAGCCATCTCTTCTCTCGACACAGACCCCGATGCATCCACGTCGAACAAGCAGAAGATGGTGTTGATCTCTCGACGCTCCATCTCGAGCCTGTAGGCATCTCCGCGCTTCTCACGTGGGGAAACATATGCCGCCAGTGGTGATAACGGAGGAGAAGTCGGAATAGAGGCAGGCTGGATTACAGGGTGACTAATACCACCACCACCAGCAGCAGCAGCAGTAGTAGTAGTAGTAGTAGTAGTAGTAGCACTAGTCGTAGACCCCCGTTTGGTAGGTGAAAATAGTGATCGTCCACGTGGACTAGAAGGGGAACCAGTCTTCTGTACAACCAACGCCGAGTACTTGGCCGATGATTCGTGGAGTGATGCTGTGATCGGCAGCACCTTTTGGCTTTGACGTCTGAGGTTCGCCTTAAGGTAAATCTTCATTTCTGCTACGAACCGCAGTGTACGTAAGGTTTGTCGCGCCTTGATTATGCGCATGACCTTCGCAACGATGCGAGAGACTTTCATGTGCTCAACATTGAACGCGTACAACCCATCACGTGCGATTTTGACCGACATGTTCGTTACAACAATGCATGGCATCAGAAAAAGCACATAAAGTACCAAAATTCCAAACCAATTGGTATAGACTGTCGCGATTTGTTTTAGCGTGCGCATGAAGAAGATCGAAAGGTGCATGGCGGTAAGTAAAAACACCAAACGTGTAGAAAACAGCGCCACCAAAACCCCATTGGCACTACCGAGAAGTAGCATCTTTTGTTGTGTACAAAGTTCTTCCTCGGTCATATGCAGTCCACCATTAGGCAGCAAGTCTATATAAGGCGGTGTGAAATCGTCTTCACTGGTTTCGGCGCTTTCCAAGATCCAACTCTTCTCATTGAGTTCGTAGAGATCGAGATGCTGCCGCGCACGCCATTCATTCTTGCGGCGCAATCGCTCGGCGTCTTTCATCAGTCGCGGTGGTGTCAGCAAGCGACGCATGCGGCGGACCCGATAGAGGACAAATTGATTCATGGCGATGAGAATAAACCCACTGAACAGTAATATCCAGATCTCGGCCTCGACACTCACTTGCGAGCAAATCACGAGCATTGATACAAGAAAAACTTCCAAGGCGATCCAAGTAGGCAAATCAATGGCGATGAGCCTAGCCATTACCTCGCCAGAAATGATAGACAAGTACTCGTTGAATGGGAACCGCAGATTGGGATCCCGTTGGAATTCCTTGGCGAGTTTCAGTGCCCGCTGAGGGTCTGGGTGGTTCGATCGGTAGTCCAGAAACCGGCGGCGTAAGGCGATGTAGGTCATCTCACGATGCGCCTTCTTGGCTGCATTGATACGAGAGAATGACAGTTTCTCTCGCCAGGTTTTTGGAGGTTCTGTTGCCAGTACATACTCGGACACAAGCGAAGGAATATCGCTGGAGCTTCGTTCGAACTCGCGCCATTCATTTTGTACGAGCATACCAAGTCGCAGCAATCCACAACAGAGCACGAGGAAGATGACGATAAAGAGGAAAAGTCCCATGTGCAGCTCCTCAATAGTTTCCTGTAGTTTCTCTCGCTCGCCCAAGTACGCGAGCGACATTCTTGGGAGCACTTCAAGTTTCGTGATGACAAAAAGCAAGAGACCAATGAACCCCAAAGTCGTCAGTTCGCTGAAGATGGTGTTGACGAACGGCATATTCATTTCGTCTGTTGTTTCGCGCAGCAACTCAGTGAACTATGATAGAGCAGTACCAGCATATAAAAACTTAATGGTCATTTCCTCACTGTTGCAATAGGAAAATGGGACAAATACGAACCATTTCAAAGAGAATAGAGATTATGATGAGAACCGTGATGGTGACCACTGCTACTGCTGCATCATTGCCTGACTCCTCCTCCTCTGTTTCACCGTTTTCTTCTTCTTCGCTCTCTTCTTTTTTATGTGTTTCTACATCGCAATTTAAAAGTAGGTTAATAGAGCAATGCCATGTAGATGTGAGACTTCATTGATTACCTTGAGCTATAGAGAGTGACCAGAGGAAAACACACATCCAGAGCAGGTAGAGTAATCGACGAGTCCATTGTCGGTTGTTTGGCATGCCCAACACCATCAGAGCTCGAGTTCTTGGAGGTGCTTAGAATCTGGCTATTTAGCGTTTGTGCATGCGACCGATTAGAAGATGGCTGTTGGCGATGAGGACACAAGCTGAAAGATCGCGGTGACCTTTGAAGATATCTTCCAATTCGTCCTACTATTGGTGAAAAATCATGATCTCATTGAATCGATTGGGTAAAAACAGATTTTAAGTAGCCTGAACATAAATGGCAGTGCGATAAGCCCGCACAAAATGGTCGTAAGAGCATCCTCACGAAGATGATAAAATGCATTAAGTTGGAGCTTCTTTTCTATTTTATGCACTTGGTCATGTGGTAGTTTGCTTCCACGGCTATAGCCACTTCACGACCATCCCAATGTCGACAGGTAAAGCGTCCGAATGCAGTATCGACGACATCGCCACTAATAAGCGAACCGCCCATAGTTTAATTGGATACAACACTGACTGAAAACCTGTTCACAGGCCATAAAGTTCCACCATTGCACATAGGTTGATGCATAAATTCAGAATATCCATTACTCTTTCATTCCACTTTGCTGATCCCTTCCTTACATACCATTGAAATTGCTAACAGATTAGAATGCAAGCACACCTTGAGATGAGCGGTGCGATTGCGATTCGAGTCGAAGTAGGCTAGCCACACAAAACCTATTTGAGAACAATGTAAATGAAACAAATTGGTGTTTCCAAATTGCTCTTGCTGAGCCAGTTAGTTCTGCCTCTGATACGCCCCACTGTACATGAAAAGCATCTTTGGAGTGACCTTTCTTTGTGAATGGTGGGAATCTTTCTCCCGATCGTCAACTTGACGACCTCTGTCCACATTTCTTGTGGCTCTGTATCCAATGAGCCGATACTGCATACTTGAGGGAGAACAAGAGCGTCATAGGTACGCTTACAGCATATATGCACTACTGCATGGGTACTTGCTATTTGAAGTCATCTCTATTCGTTGTTCTTCAACGAATCCAACCAGCGATGGTGAGGCTATGATTGCATCATATCACAACAACCTGACGGTCTCAATTATGGGATCGTGGGATCGTTTATAAGATGCGACACTTATAACCCGTCTCTCGTCTTATGCAATTTAAGAATAGACTGTAGCCAATCGCCAACTAATAGTGTGTAGTGTTTCAATAGTGGGACTCATGGGATCCTCGTGATCATATCCTCCTCCCTCTCGTTGGCGGCTACCACGCGGTCAACCACGTGGTCAACCACGCTCAGTTGCAAACTTTCATCGATCAACCTACTCACTCTGTCTACTATGGCTGCCTCCACTACCCCCAAGGTCTGGTTCATCACTGGCTGTTCCACTGGCTTCGGGCGTGAATTGACGCTTGCGGCGCTCGCACGTGGCGACCACGTCATCGCAACTGCGCGTCGTCTCGAAGCGATCGAAGACCTCAAGGCCAAAGGCGCTGCGATCATGTCTCTCGATGTGACGTCCAACGAAGAAATCATCGCGCAGGTTGCTGCAGATGCAGTGCAACAATTCGGCCGCGTCGATATCCTCGTCAACAACGCTGGCTATTTGCTCGAAGGCGCCATTGAAGAATGCAGTGCCGAAGAAGTGCTGGCGCAATTTAACACCAACGTCTTTGGTGTATTGGCGGTATTGCGAGCGTTCCTGCCGTACATGCGCGAGCAGAAATCGGGCGTCATTGCCAACATCGGATCCGCTGCAGGCTGGACGGGTTTCGCGGATTCGGGCATCTACGCCGCCTCGAAATTCGCACTAGCGGGTTTGACCAAGTCGCTGCGTGAAGAAGTTGCACACTTGGGCATCGAGGTGACCGTGATTGAGCCAGGCAACTTCCGCACGGCTGTCTATGGGAACAACTGCAAACACGCCGAGAAGCGAATTCCTGAACTGGAACCAGCGACCAAGTTCATTCGCGAGATGGTCGAAACCTTTCACGGCAAGCAGCAGGGTGATCCAGTCAAAGGTGCACAGTTGATCGTGGAATTGCTCACGAAAACTGGACGTGGTGAAGGACGCAAACTGCCGGCACGATTGCCATTTGGGAAAGATGCCGCTATGTATGTGGGCAACGTTTTGGAACAGGACAAGAAGGACTTCGACGAGTGGAAGGATTTGATTTCCACAACGGACTATGATGATCTGCAATGATTATCTACGATCGGTAGAACTTACGTATATGGGTAAATGTTACCCCGAAAAACCAATCAATGAGCAATATAGAGCAAATACATAATAAGAAAAAATTAATTGAAAGTAAATGGGATTTGCTATTCATATCGAAGATTTCCAATGGAATCAAGCTAATGCAGGGTATTTGCTCAAGTGTATGACGATGTCTTACAATGAGAACTCGGTGACAAATCCTTTTTTCATGGTGAACTTCACGTCAATTAACTAGTCACTTGGCATCATAGTCGAATGCACCTATCCTATTAGATAGTCCCCAGAGATGGCTACATTTCATGTTTGCGCCTTGATCCTTTGGATGCAAGCAATTAAACAGACTTAGTGTAAGAAGGAAGACTTCTCATAAACATTAATGACATTTATCAGCGTTAACTACAGTCAGCAACCATGAAAACGCTGAAAGAAGACACTCGAAATGTACCTATTTTAACGGTGTAGATGTAGTAGCATATGAAACAGGGAGAGATTTGAGGGAAGCCATCACCGCGAAACTATACTGTTTGTTTATCATCGCTATTTTTGATCGATTTGTTCCTATAGGATAGATACGTCGGGTGTGCTTCTATCTTCTTTTTTTCTTTTTTATGTGTGTTCCCAAATCTCTCCTCCATTCTCTCGAGCCAAAAGGAATCTTTAAAGCACTGGATAAACGGATTTGGGACCAATGATGCCGCACGTCCCCGCACCACCTTTACCACGTTGCAAGCGGATGTAACCATTCTCGCCCCACGTCGCCCCCCACGAATTCTTGATCTTGAAGAATGGCACATTATCTTTTCCATAGCCCACCGCCAGCACAGCATGATCCAATTGCGAGCTCGCGCATGTGGTCACCACACCGCCTTTGTATTGTTTCCATGTGTTATTCCCTGCCGCAACACCGACAGCCACGGGACGACCACTGATGGCAGTGACCAGGCCGCTTTCTGACTCAGGAACCTTCGCGACCTGCTGGATCTTGATCGGCTGGATGGTGCACATTCCTGTTTCACATTGGCCACTGTCACCCGACGTGCCAGAGACGTAGGCATAGTCATCTTCGCGGCAGATGCCGCCATTTTGCTGAACGTACGTGAGTCCATTGCCTGGGAATCCGCCTTGGCAACCATAGGACGAAGTGTCACAACTGAGCACTTGCTGCTCCGAGAAGAGCGTTAGTGAATTCCCTTTCAAACAGTAGGCGCTCTCTAATGCAGCTACCGCTGCAAATGACCAGCACGAGCCGCATTGCCCCTGATCCTTCACTGGCGCTACACAGCCTGACGTGGTCCAGTCTTTCTCACTTGCGTCATCAACGTCTGTAGAATTGCTAGCGCCCGCAGGGACCGCGTCAACAATTTCACCGCCACGCTGGTAAGAGGAGCCCACAAACGCGGCAAATTCCTCTTCAGTCATGAGCGTGAACGGCGTGTCCGTGGAGAATACGGCGTTCGGGTTCACTTCTTGCACTTGCTCAATGTGGAGCTTGGTCATGAACAATCGACGCAGTTGGTCGTCGAGAGCGGTCTCATCACTTTCAACATGATGATCGTCATTTGGGATGAAATAGCCGTGCTGTTTGGCGTATTGTCCCGCCGTGCTTTCCTTCCATGCGATCAGTTCGAGCTCCAGCGCATCCTTCTCCTGGAGAAAGCGGGAAAGCTGCGCCGTTGGGATCATCAACCCATGAGCAATATGAGCACCAGCCGACAGGGCCACAACAGCGAAGAGAGATGTCTTCATGCTTGAAGCAGTTGGAGTAAAAACCTTCAAATGGAACGTAGATAGTTGAGCGCGAATTCGCAAATGAGCAGAGTTCAGCAACGTCCATGTTGAGGAGGTGAGACGAACGACCCTCCTGGCGCGCTTTCATGCCCTCTTCAGCAAAGTCATGCGAACCCATCAAGTTGCCTTGTATCTTTTTATTGTCGTCCGCTGGATTGACCAACGAGAGTTGTCATCAAAATGATCAATTATGTGGATACATTCTTTCGCCCTCGTGGTCTTGATGAGTCACATTCATTGATATGCAATCCCTCTCGTTGATCATTTCGTTGAGAAACGCAGTTGGCAAGTTCTTATTCGATCGAAGATTTCGATCGATTTATGTTGTAGGGTTCAACACGACCAATTTAACGGAAATAATCAGCAAGTGGCATCTTAGAGTAGATCAGATCGCCCATAGCTGCGAAATCTACGCGCATGCGATGGTCAATCCCCTGGTTTCTTGATTTATAACGCACTATATCGTTCACTCATGATCTCTGCTCTGTTCCATCATGGAATAATGAATCCACAAGCTTCGTTTTCTATCTTTCTCAGATACCGTTCCATGGCACTTGTGTCATTACCCAGACGTTCCTTTTCGCAGCTTCCTGTTTTAAAAGGCATAGAGCTCATGAGACTCTCATTCACTTAAGTGATTGCAAATCGGAGTCCATCACTTCCGTCTTCCGTTCCTGAACGTCTCTGGTTGAACAGTTGTATTGATGCAGCGCATGTCATCGCTGCATAACAACATCATCATCAAAGATCATAACATACAGGCTTCGGCCATGATATAAGCAGTAAATATTCAGGATACCGCTCGTTGCTTCTTCATGAAGAAGTTTGCCATGCAATGTCGTCTATCCATTCACCGCACTTGGAAGATCCTTGTGTCAAATTAATATGACAAGAAATTCGTGCCATCAATTGGCTATTATTCCCATCTCGTCTTTATTTCTACCAATAAAAAGCTTTTATTCTATTTTTGCGGACATTTTGCTGTTGTTTCCACTATCAATCAGCATGAAAATGGGAACGCGCTTGCGGATTCCTATAGTATGAATCGTATTTAATCATCACGCAGACCATGGCAACAGCATTGGCGGCTGCACGCGCCAAGACGAAAGGAAAGCGCATGCTCCGAGATGCGTTGGATGCCTATGGTGACGAAGATCTGACGCTCTCGGACTGGAATGCGCGAAAACGACGAGCGGAGAGTGATGGTCAATGGACATGGAAACAAAGTGTCAGCGGCAATATCAAGGCAGCTGCATTGAAGGCACGATTTGAAAAAGAACAAGCCCATTTCTTAGATGAACAGATCGCATTGGAGCAGGAAATGACTGATGCGTTACATGCAAGCGCGAACCAGCAAGCGACCGCTGGATTGGATGAAGTAGATGACAATCAATGCGAATGGAGGTATATTGTTTGGAAATCGTCTTCTTCGTGAAATAAGAAAGTGGGCTTACTTGGGTGTGTGTGCTTAGAGAACGCATAAGCGGGAAGATGTATCATTGTATCAACACTGCACCACTTGACAAGAAGAAGAAGAGAACAGCCATCAACGACGAGCAAAACCAGCAACAAGCAAAGACAAACCAGAAGCGGTTCTGTCGATGGCATGCACGTGAGTGTATCTGCGATGACCATCCGATGGAAAAATCACGTGCGATTGAGATCCCCAATGAATTTGGACTATGTTTG
The DNA here is from genome assembly GCA_001600495.1 of Pilasporangium apinafurcum. Taxonomy (NCBI): domain Eukaryota; phylum Oomycota; class Peronosporomycetes; order Pythiales; family Pythiaceae; genus Pilasporangium; species Pilasporangium apinafurcum. The sequence goes on along the minus strand of BCKE01000031.1, from coordinate 306,709 downwards.
TACTGCTACGAAGTGACAGCAACGACTCAACGGCAAACGCTACAAAAAGTTCCACCTCGTGTTGGGAATATCAAAATCCCAGGAGTGTCGACAATAGATTTGCGAAGAGATGTGAAGAAGGACATTCTGCGGAAACTGCAAAATGGCAGCACTTGGACTGGAAATTCAGGTGCCAAAATCACTGCTCATAGCGTGTGCTCATGGCAGAAGGAGCACTTTGAAAAGGCATACGTCTGGCGCTGCACAAATCGTGTATTGATGCATCCAACTTTGCATGGATCCTATCTCCCATTCTGCGGGTTCCATGTGCCACGGTGCATCAAAGAGTATGGTGGACAGAAAAAGAAGACAAAAACAAAAAATGGTGATGATGCTGAGCGATCTTGTCAGCCTATTGACCGCTTGAATCCGTTTGGTTTGTGCCGAAATCATCTTGAAGCACATCTGAGTACACTCACATACGACCAGCGTGGCAATTGTAAGCTAGTGGATTCGGAGTTTGACGTGCCTGGTATTAAGGAATGTAAGAAAGAGAAAGAAGTGATACAGGTGATGCGGCATCCATTGGCACCAAGATGCATGCCACCATCAGTAACACCTTTTCACTCATTAGCGGCGCAATACAGAGAAGAAAGATTCCACTTGATGACGATGCTTCCGTCTTCCTCACGTTCACAAACGGAAAATGTCGCGATTCAATTGTTTATGACAATAACGATATTCCTGAATGGTATTATTTGGACTTTACTGAACCATCCGAATGTGGTTTCCGCTTCGTTGAAGGAAGCCGTTTGGCGTTTCCAGTTCTTACGTAGAGCACAAGTGGTTGCAATCCGCATTCAACGGATCTTCCGTGGTAATCGTGCCAGAAAGCGAGTGCGAGCACTTCGATATGAACAAGCAGCATTGTGTCGAATGGTGGCATGTCGAGTCATACAGCGCATAGTTCGTGGATATTTGGGGCGAAGAAGGTTTGTACACGAGTTCGATCGTGTTCATGAAGCTGTTCCACACTTGCAGCGTCTTGTGCGCGGAGGTTTAGCCAGAAAACGATGTCGTAAAATCCGTGCTACAATCCGCATTCAGCAAAACTATCGCTATTACCGGCAGCGATTACTAGCATGGGAGTTCCGTGAAGAAATGGCGTATATGCGAGCACTCCAAAAGGAGGCAAATGCCAATTATATGGAAATGGAAGAGAAACTATACGTATTTCGTCGTTTGAGGGCTCGGCGCGTGCTTCGCGCGCAGATGACTCGATGGAAAAAGCGAAAGGAAATGCAAGAGCGTGATGCTGCCTTCAGAATTCAAAGTTTGATGGGGGCTGTCAAAATCCAGCGGCAATGGCGACGATATCAACGTTATCACAGGATTAAGATGCTCTATAGCAGCGCTCAAATGATTCAGAAGCGAGTACGTGGATGGCTGACACGTCACCTTTGGAAGGATGATCCAGGTGTGACATTTGTTTGTGGTTATATTAACCCCACAAATGGCTTTGAGTATGGAAGGATGGTTATACTTGCACAACCATCGCGTTCCTACTCGTACCCGAGCCGATGCATTAGGATGCGCTGTGGTACAATGATCATTCAACGAGTTTTCCGTGGCCACAGGGGCCGTTTGCATGCGAATGAAAAGCGGGCAGAGATGTTGAAGATATGGGAATGGATTGGAATTGAATCAACAGACTCGAATGGTGTCAGCAGTGATAGCATGACTGTAGGGAGGAAAAAGTACGGATCTATGCTACCGTCTTTCAACTATCACGAACAGAGCCGACTTCACATGAAACCAATAGTTCACGATGTGAAGCCAGATCGTGGTTTCGCGTATAAGTACCAGAACATCCTAGAATTGATCAAAGATCGAGACGGAACAAGAGCGTGGAGTCTTGCTCAAGAGCAGAAGTGGTTACGTGAGCAAGAACGTTTATCTTCCAAGCCGCCTCTAAAGCTAAAATCAATGAAAAGAAAACCCAATTTTGCTGAGTCAAAACCGATCACGAAGAGTGTATCGATCTGGAGAGCGCTGTTTCCATTGGGCACAATTGTGAATGTGAGGATACAAAATGGCAGCAGTTGTAAGAAAGCGTTACATCGCGGAAAGATCGTAGCGATTCATGAAGGAAAGTCGAATCAAGTCAAGCCGACGTTCGACATTGAATATGAACCAGTAAGGCGATGTTCAAATCTTTGACTGTGTCCGCACTCACCGTTTCTGTACACTTATCATGTAGGGGTTTATATCAATTCGCGGTGTCCGCACATATGCAGAGGATCACGTTTCAGCATCCCGACTTCAGCACATCACGTCGGTTGACGCTGCAGACACTAAAAGAAAACCACGCGAACTCACAGGGAAGCAAACAGCAATTGACAGTCTCAAGGAAGACCTAACGAACAACAGCTCTATCAGCAAGTTGAGTAACGTTACTACGTATGTGGAAAACGGAGCTTTAAGAAGCGTAGATGAAATAGTACAACGATTACGAGATGTTCGATGCGGGTTTGATTTACTCGAAGATCAGGCACGTTTCGTCAACTTCGTGTTCCAAAATTCGACACTGCTGAGGCAACAGTGGCTACAAGTAGTCGATGACCTCAAATACGGCAAAGGTATGACGCAAATGACGGCTTCGGATCTGCCGTCCAGCGCTACCATGGAATTCTTTTCCAATGAATTTGGTTTGGAATCTTCGCCTAACAATAGAAAGCGATGTGCTGGACCGATGCCAGAACGCGCGTTGGATGTCGAAACTCGCTTGATCGCACTTGGATTTACTCGAAATTCAGACGCAAATGCAAGTAACAGCAATTATCAAAGGGATGAAAATATTCAGTCTGCCATACCAACGAGACCAGAGACTTCATCTACTCTCATCAGTGTGGACAAGAGGGTTAGTGGAATATATATATCCCAATCCCAGGATGATTCTGCGTTATCAACCTCTGAAAAAGCTATTCGATCTTCACAGGATCTCCATCGACTTATTTACGAGCTAAAGGTAATCAGCTTGCACTTTCGTAGAATCATTGACAGAATCTACAAGCAACAATAACCATTATTGCGGTTCTATAGACGTTACCAAGAGAGAGGAAACGCGACAAAATCATTGAGATTTCGTCGCGACATGCTCGCTCATATGTATGCGGTCATCCAGCATGCGGAAGATGCTTTTCGTAAGCTGTTTGCATAGTATTATGTGCAATGATACTGCTCCTTACTGATGAATTGGTTTGTATGCAATAATAGGTCTGAAGAAGCAACAAGATTACATCAAAAATCCGAACACGAAGGGCAAAGCCGTCTCGCTAGTGCTAATCCGCTTGTAGACCAGTATCTTCATACATACTGGCCTCCTGAGAGTCCATGGAATCAGGAACTTCACTCCGATATGCAGCGAATGGTTGGGTATTTCAACTGCAAACAATCTGGCTGTGAATCGCTCCAGTTCCGAACTCGACGCGAGCTGCACAGGTACTCAATTTGATATGAACTGACAGGGTTTATTTGTGGTTAAATTTGTTGACTGCGTTTCTTTTAGGCATCTTACTGTGGTGCATGGAAAGAAAATATTCAAACAAGAAGAGTCAGTTGAACCACAAATGGCTATGAGCAACGGTTTTGCGCTCACTAATGCGCGACCCATCTGGCTTGGAACATATTCAAGTTGCCGCGATTTGTACGAAAAGCTGGGATTTGCGTCTCAGTTTAAGGACATGCTGCCATGCAATATCCACACAAAGAGACCCGATAAGTCATGCAAAACATGTCTTCGACTCCAAAACTACCCAGTCATGCCATGTCGTATCTACTCCACTGTTGCTTTACCACTTTCCTGCAACAAAAATTTGACATCAGAAGATAGTAACCTCGATCATCTAGATTCCACTCAGAGTTACACCATTTTCAATGTCCAAGATCAAGAATTTTGTCCAGCAGTGAACATACACAATGTATATTTTGTTGGAACCGGCAGCGTTTCCGATGTTTCAAAACGAACCGCTGGATCGTCATTTGGTCACGCTACGAACAATAAAAGTGCATTGAAGAATTCAGAAGAAATGGCATTTATTCGCTTTGAAGGGCTATGTCGTGATGCTTATAAAGAAAACTGGGCTGTTGGCTTCGTGTTCACCGCGCAACCCTGCATCAAAAGTAAAGAGCATAAATTAATTGAGCCGTGCGATGAGTACCAAGTGTTCCTCAATCAAGACCGGTTAGCATGTGTGAGACTCAGCGATGTCGTTGGCGCAGCAATGATACGTCAATGCTCCAAGAAAGTGTTTTATCGAAAATATCTAACGAAGGATGGAATATGTACTGACACTCAGACAGATGCAACCTTATTGACCAGTGTTTGCAGTACGATAGTCGCAAAGAGGTATTGGATCCATTATCCAGATTTCAATCCGCCATCGCCACGGTGATGTTAATATGAGCAAGAAATCACGCAGCTTCAGCTCCCAAACCTTGGCGGAGGTATACAGCGACACTTGGATACAATTATCTATCAGTTTTGATCTTGAAAGTGTGTATAAGTCAAGTGAAGAACGAGCTGAGCAATTCTCCGATATTCGTGTTTGCTTTCCAGATTCCAAGCAAAGTTTTTGTCCATGATCAGAAGGCTACTTCAATTCATTGGGGCTTGAATTTGCTGTTCACTCTGTCATTCTCGTCTATTGCATGAGGTACCTTTTTCAATAAAGCGGTAATTCGATATTTTGATAAGTTCCAGTCGTTCCTGCAAAGCGATGTCATAGCAGATGGATGATATGGATGGATCCTTAGATCATCTGATTTTGGGAAATCAGCAACGGGAGCTGCATTTGCTTTGAATCCGAACCACACCGAGTGGATGGTCACTCGAATTTATATTGGACCAAGTTTTCGTCTGTACTGTATCCACTTGGAGCACAGTTTGAAGAAAATTATTGCCATGTATGATGCTGATCTGATTAACCAGGACCTGCGTGAGATGCTGAATAAAGTTGAAAATACGAAGAAATACATTGCTTTTCTAGACAAATTGACTATCAAAAAAGGATATGAATCGCCATCTTGTGTAAAGTGGTTCAAAAAAGATTGAACCAATCGACGATTGATGCTATGTCCAGTCGAGAGAACATCAATGATGTCGAAGATAAAACTCTGGAAGTTAAAGTATGTTGTGTATTTTCTTGGGACATTCGCGAGCTGTGAAAAATGACAAAATGTTTTGCACTGTCTAACGCAATCTAAATGCCGCGGATGTTTTCCAGGTTAGTACTGTTGACCCCAGGACAGTCGAATATTATTGGTGCAGTCATAGATTGTCACAGTATCCAATTCATTTCATGTTCAATGGTTAGTCTAACAACGTTGACAATTACGATCCACGTGTTAGGCTTACCCAACCGAACAAATGCAGCATGTGGTATGCTTGTGGTTCATTCTAACTAAACAAAACCGTCGCATAAAGCTTCATACTACTAGGCGTACAAACAAATCAGCCCTCAGAACTCGATAGTTTCTCTACCCAATTCTTCTAACACTCCCGGCTGCGCCGTCAAAACAAAAGTAGTTGCAAATTGGATCGTCCTTTTGCGAAATGGCTTTGATGACTTCTTGGCCGAGAATACCCGCGAGAATGGCGCAGACCGGCACCAACTCTGCAGTCGTCACACTCGCTAGCGTCCTGCAAAAACAAAAGAGCACGATTATAAATCACATAAAATATTCCAGCGATTTTCTCTCAAGCAACAAATCGTACCGAAGATCATCTTCTGTGAAGAAATCCTCACTAAGTCCCTGCGCTACCAGCTCTGCTTTGGCAAAACCGAGGAATACATCAATTTTATCTGCTGTAATACTGCCCTTCTGACTCTGGAACTCCAGCAGCACTAAAGGCAGGAAGAAGACAAAGAGCAATACACAGTAAGTTGCTTAATCCATCGACAGAGTTCACATCGTCCTATTGATGAACTTACACTGATTCTTGATATAAACTTTTGGAATCTGAGGGCCGCGTTTGCGAGTGCTATGTAATGTACTCCATTTGACTTTGTAGGCGTCTGCCAGTGATGGGAACTCCACGACAATCGGATCTGTTGGAGCAGCTGTTGCTCCTCCACTTGCAGGTGTGCGTCGATACGTGTGGTGGTTAAGATCGGCGAACACAATGCCATCAAAGCCAAATGATCGCGTTGCAAAGAATGCGATGTCGAATTTACGGCATAATGTATCAAATCGCAGCTGGGTTTATAAATACATTATCAAATGAAGTGGACCAATTGACATCGAGGTAGATACACATGAAATACCTTACCTCTGTTTCTTTGTTTGCACCAACAAGGCAGACTACCGTGAATTTCTGGAAATAGTCATCCGGGATCTGCTCCAGCGCTGTGGTTTCGCAGCCCACGGTCACGAGTGGATTGAGTTCCTTCACCTTGGGTAAACACGCCTCAGCTCGCTATAATACAAGAGCAAAAACCAACACATTCCATCACTCAGTGATAATCACATAAGGAAACTACAATAATCATTCGCACGACAAACATTTTTGCCAATGTCTTCGTCTGCAAGAAAGAACTGCGTTGCCACGGAGGCAGCCGTGGCGACTTGTGTATCATGCAGTGTCACATTCATGCCCGAAAGCGCGAGGTTCTTCGTGAGCTCCGCACCGAGCGCTGAGAGGCCGCTGACAAAAACATGAGAGTTTTGTAGTCGCTTCTGTGCTTCTACACCCCAGAGCCGCATTTGACGGTCATAGACAGCCGCTTCCGCTGCACTAAACGTCGCATCCGTCATTGTCATCGCCTTCTATTGTCCAAAAGTTGGCGATTCCCTCCAAAAACAGGAGCCAATTACGTTGTGTAAGTCACACTACTTATGGTTAATAATGTGAACCACATATATTTAGACGCATTGTTAATTGTGACAATCACATCAAAAAGTTGGGGTAACACAGATAAAGCGATGTGGACGGAGCTGCTCGTTGCGTTTATCGCGCTGTTGGTGGTATCGGCGTTCGCGCTGTTTCTATTCTTTGGACCAGGTATCGATCCACACAATTCTCGTGTGCTTTCGCCGCTGACTGCATTTGAACTGGAATTTCTTCAGTCGCACATCCACATCCGCGGCGAAGAGACTGGTTTCATGCATCGTGCACGACCGAATAATCAAGTGGCTAAGATCTTTTACCGGTTCTGGCTGCCCAAGCATTTGGATGACCATGCTTCTGCGAAAGGAGTGGTTGCGGTGCTGCATGGCATGAACTCGCACAGCGCAAGAAACAACACATTCATGGTAGAACTTTTGCAGAGCGGATTTATTGTAGCGGGGTTGGATCATGAAGGCATGGGTCGCAGTGATGGTCGACATGGGTATTTCTCCAGTGTGCAGTACCTTATCGATGATGTCATCTCGTTCATAACGCTAGTGCGCGAGAAATACAAAGGACAGAAAGTGTTTTTGCATGGAGGGTACGTCTACTTTGTGCTTATGTGGTTCAGGTGAAGAAAGTTCTGACTTGTTTTGCCTGTGTAATGCAGCTCATTGGGTGGCTTGATGATCCTCCACATCCTTGCCAAAGCAGACCGGTCACTTGTTGATGGCGCTGTAATTTTATGTCCGGCTGTGCAGATCCATAAATCTTCTCGCCCGTCGTTTGCGATTGAACTTCTTGGTCGATTGCTGCGTGTGTTGGCTCCCAAATTGCCGCTTGCAGCTGGCAATCGCGGAAAGAACAGTTCGCCGGAGGTCGCTGCAATTGTAGATGCCATGAAGTTCAGCGATCCGCTCTACTATCAGGGCCGGATGCGTATCGGCACGGGGCTGGCGCTGCTGGAGGCAATTGAGCAGATCCAAGACAAATTTCACCTGATTGAAACACCTTATCTGCTTCAACATGGTACAGCTGACCAAGCATGTCACGTCTCGGGGTCAGCAGAACTACATGAAAAGACCAGAAGTCGTGACAAAACATTCAAAACATATGAAAATGGCGCACATGATCTCAGTAACGAACCGCCACATATTCGAAACGCCGTTGTTAATGATTTTGTGCAGTGGCTCAACGAACGATGTTGAAATGAATACTAAAACTTGCAAACTGATGGAAGGGGATGGCTTAGACCGCTGATATTTGTTTATAAAAATGAAAATAAATCATACAAATACAGAGGCTGACTAGACCGCAGTGGCTTGGCTGGCTGCTTTTGCGCAGCATTTCTTAAGCATGGCGCGACCGTAGGGGATAAATGATGCACCATACCAGAGCATGGCGGCATACTGCACCATCACAGAGAGCATGACTAACGGACCGGCTTTGGGGAATCCAAACGCAATGATTAGCGTCGTCAGCATCGCACCGATCCAGATGCAACAGGCAACACGGCGCACAGGCATGCACATGACCTTCAACTGTCGCTTCGGTCCGACAAGGAAAAGAGAACTGCCAATGCTACTGAGATTACCAACTGTATAGAAGAATCCAAACTGCTTGACGTGTTTCGGACCGCCCCACATCATCAATGTGGATAGGAACCCGCAGAACGCGCCAAACACATAGCAGCCCAGTGCGCCATAGAGACGCTGGCGCTTTGTGAGTTTGCATTCAGCACCCAATTCATCTAGTAGACCTTCTTCTTCCTGGTTCTTTGGCGTAGAAGCGGGAGATTTCCCTCCGCCAGACTCGACGTCGCTTTCAGTGTCAGTGCTGGTGGTACTACCAGATGGCAGTTTGAGGTTGAGTGACTCGGCCGCAGATCGCGCTTTCGATTGCAGCACTACCGCTTTGGACTGTAGCACCTCTGATCCTTTCTGTGTGACATCCTTCAGTGAACCGGCCTTCTCCTTCGCGAGCGCCGCGGTCTGCAACGACTTCACACGTAGCTGTTCTAGCATGTTGCTTACTTGGGATATTCAGTCACTCTGCACTCTTCAAATGAATTGTCATCATAAAATAAATGACGCAATGTGTATTTATAGCCAATGAACTATCAATAATTCTATTTTCAACCAATGGACAAACAGTACTATGATGTATTTTTAGAACTATAATCAAAAATTAGGTCAATCCTAATTTAGCGTTTAATAATTTATTAAAATAGGACCATGGGTTTATCTTGTGACCTGGCAGTAATTACAAGATACGTATTTTGCGAGGAAGTTGGGAAAATCAGACACGATGTCGGACTCGGAGGAGTATGAGTATGAATATGATAGTGATGAGCAATATAACAGCGACGAACAAGTCGAAGGGTTTGATGTCGAAGCCAGTGAGGAGCGAAATGCTGCGCGAGAGGCGCAAATCACGCTCGAAAACACTTTTTATGAGGCGGACGATTTTCGACAGCGAGGTGACCTCACAAATGCGCTGCAATATTTCCAGCGTGTGGTAACGCTCGAGAAGGATACTGTTGCACCAGAGGACACCAAATGGAGTTTCCAGGCGTACGAACACATCGTCAAGATATGTGTGAGCACGAAGAAATGGGAAGAGATGGTCAGCAACTATCGAGAAATGCTCACCTTCCTTCCATTTGTGACGCGGAATGAAAGCACGGATTCCATTTCATCCATTTTGGATGCCGTATCGATCGGTACAGGGACACAAGATAAAGAAAAGGCCAAGTATACGTCCAAGGTATCTATATATGTTTAGAGAAGATGAACACTTTGATAATGGCAGGTACTGATTGGATGATGTGTGATGATATGACAGATGTACGAAATCACGCTTGACCGTTTGAAGGATGTCCACAACGACCGGCTCTGGTTCAATATAAACGTCAAGCTGGGGAAATTGTACCTTGATTTGCAAGAATTCACGCAGCTACAGCGATTGTTGGACCAACTCTACGATTATTGTCAGACACCAGAAGGAGTTCAGGATCAGACCAAAGCCACGGCGCTGCTGGACGTTTATGCGCTCGACATCCAGGTACAACAGTCATTGATACGAGGTTCATAGCCAAAAATTGCACTAAACTACCCCGCTGTTTTTTATAGCTGTGCGGTGCAACGAAAAATAGCGCCAAATTGCGAACGATTTATCCAAAGACGCTTCAATTGGATGCAGCAATCTCTGATCCAAGAATCATGGGGTATGTGCAAGTAGATCGCTTCAGCTCTACAGTTGCCTTTCCTGTGCTGACTGACAAATATTCTGATGATATATTGTGTCTTAGTGTCATCCGAGAAGAAGGTGGAAAGATGTACATGGAAGAAGGCGAGTGGATGCTCGCTTACAACGAGTTCTTCGAAAGCTTTCGCAATTATCAAGAAGCAGGCAATGCCCGAGCAACGCAATGTCTCAAGTATGTGGTGTTGGCAAATATGTTAGCGAGCTCTGATATCAATCCGTTCGACTCCCGAGAAGCCAAAGTCTATCAGGACGTGGAAGAAATCGGTGCGATGTTGCTGCTTCGAGGCGCTTACGAGTCGAATGATATCGTACAGTTCGAAAAAATTCTGAAGAATCCAAAATACAAGTTACTAAGCGACCAGATCATGATGAAATACCTCAATCCACTCTTGCGCAACATTCGTTGCCAAGTAATGAAAAAAATGGTGCGTCCATATCAGGTGATCCAAATCGCCACCCTCTCCAAGTCTATGAATATTAGTGACAAAGACGTCGAAGAAATTGCCGTCGGATTGATTCAGAATGCAGAACTCGATGCAAAGATTGATCAGCAGCGTGGCCTGTTAGTGTTACAGACCCATCAAAGGTATAATTCTCTCTCCATCAATGACACTAACTTATACTTATCAGATGGTGCTACATTTTGCTTACAATATGTGTGGATTTCTGTGGTTTATATGATATGACAGAGTGCGCGAGGCAAGCAAGATGTATGATGCCCTTGATCGCTGGACGTTGGCGCTCGAATCTGCGCACAAAACGATTGCCGCTCGTGTCTCGCTCCAATAGATGTGTTTCATGTGTCGTCGTCTGGTCAAGAGAAGGTAGAAAAACAATGATTTATCTATTATGCCTACTCTAAAACCACACATATGCATTCGGGTCCATCACAAAGGCCACTTGTCTATTCAACCATTCCAAGTCACAATGCTTTCGCACGCAACCGGATCTTAGGATTAGCGATGACGTGACGACTTTGGATAAGCTTCAACTCGCAGTTCTTGCCGCCGAGTTTCAAGGTAATCAGCAGCACGTCCTGAATCGTCGCGATGACGTTCTCGAGCGCGAATTTAAAGTCGTTCGGGTAGCGGCTCAGCCATGCGAGCAACAACGCCGCAAACAAATCGCCCGTACCGGTGTAGTAGCTGTCAATCCATGGGATGCGGATCTCATACTGTTCGTATGTCAGTTCATTCACATCGTCTTGACCACGACTCGCTTTGCTGCCAATTACAACCAACTCTTGTGGTGTGGCATCAGATTTTGTTGGATTTTCCAGGAAACTGCTGATCACGATGACCTTTGGGCCGATGGCGTGCAGTTTCTTGCATGCCAATGTCGCATCTGCTATGGTATACAATTGCATCTCTGCCAGTAATTCGCATTCGTACTGGTTTGGCGTGAGAACATCTACAATCGGCAGCACCTTGGAGCGATACAAATCCACTACAGCAACACATCTGCCATTATTAGCTCGATATGAACAAAGCAAACCAGTAAACATCATCGAGCCTTACCCAACTCCATAGGGACATACAACTTGCCGAGGTCGCCTAACACCGGATCACATACATACACCAGTCGCTCTGGATGCGTCTGTGCAGCACGTAGCCGTTCGTAGACGCGCACAATGGCATCCAATAGCGTTACCGATCCGATATATCCTGTCAACAAATGCGTGTGTGCGTCCTTTAAGAGGTTATTCTGCTCCATGCCATCAAGAAGCACATGTAAATCGTCCCCTGTCAGTCGCTTGCCAGTGAACGTCGGGTATCCGGTGTGGTTGGAGAAGTGCACACTATTGATGATATCGACATCCAAACCGAGCAGTTGCATTGGGAACACAGCGCTCTTGTTTCCCACGTATCCCTGCACGACGTGCGACTGGATGCTCAGCACTCGACCAGCACATTCCTCCGCTTCATCTGCCATTTTTGATACCCAGAAGTTACAACATCCCCCACCAGTAGTGAGCAATAAATGACCACCTTAATACTAGCCTCTGCAAAGTCGATGTATTGAATAGAGCGCTATATGTCACTAACACGAGGATCACTCCTTGCTGATTTTCGCTCTGTCAAAACTCGCTTCCCAGCTTCTTCTCTTGAACGCAACAACGAAGATGGTGAGCGCTGCGGGATACAAATGTACACTTTTCTGACGTGGATATCGTTTCTATTACATAATTCTAATCCACCAGATCTGCTGTGCAAAAGCTGGACCTGCTTCAACAGAATCGCCGTATGGCTATGAAGGGGGGAAGGTTTTGTTTTTTAACCTTTATCTCCATTTCTCCTACCGGTAGGATACGCTTTGACCTGCTTTTTTTAAGCGAAATAATCCCTATTGATAGAAGCAGAAACTTGCTTCGAATTCTCCGCAATGAGCTGTTTTTAGCGCCATTCGTCTTTTCAAAAACGGATGCGAAGCGATGACGGTACATGTCCGAGGACATCGAGTGCATGGAAAATCAAAATGATTGTTCAGAAAGCGTGGCGTGGTAGTATCGGTGCGAAAGAAGGCAAAGATCACAAACGATTGTGAGGAACACTATATAACAAAGACTCACTCTTAGTGTGGGAGAATCAATCACGGGATGAGGCGCCAGAAAGTCTTTCAGTATTCTCACTGCAAGTTCGTTCTTGAGAGAGATGTCAACGCTGCCAGGAGCATCTTTCTCAAGAGTGAACATTTATTCATTGAGTGTAGGAGATACCTACTCCGCAGTTATCTAGTCTCAATTAGCTTTTGCAGAAACAGGAGGTCCTCCCTCAGGTACCGGTATTTCGGTATCTCACATGATCTCATAGGTTTTTAAATGGGAAGCCGAGAAACCAGATGGTATAATGGTCTCGGGAGATTCCAACTCGCTATACTCAAGTTGCACCGCAAATCCACGTTGCAAAACCACTGGGCAAGAGCCACTCTTTCCCAAAATGACCGACTACCAGAAAACATCCATTTTTCGAGACAGAGAGAGAAGCGCACGACCCTGTGAGAATTGAACATCATCAGTTTCGAAATCGAGTCCCGAATAGCACACCTACCACAAGTCGACGGGACCTTTCTGTGGTACATGCATGCGTCTGTCACACTTCCTCATATTTGCCTCCTGTCTGCTTTTGCAGTGGCATGAAGGAGCGAGTCGTACAAGTAAGTACTGAGGGTTCATGTGCCAGCTGAAAGAACCTTTTAATTAATCAAATTTACTAACCATGTGGTGCGAAACTATGTACATAGTCACTGTCATCGACGGGAAAGAATCGACAGCGACAAAAGTACTAACACTGTCACCGAAGCTCAAGTCAGAGTCGGCATCAGTCGTGGAATCCAGTGCGCCCAATGCTGAGTCCACATCTTCCTCTTCTTCCAGCAGTGATAGGGGGTCTGATAGTGGATCCGCTGCTTCTTTGCCTGGCACGGTAATCCCAGGCGATTTGGATTCGTCCGCAACAGCAACAATCACACCAATTCCCACTTCGACGGCAGCCACATTGAATGACGACAATTCCGTCACAAGTAGTAGCAGCAACACGGGGAAAATGAGTGCAGGTACATGGGTGGGTTTGGCTGTGGGCACAGTGGCAGCCGTTGGTGCATTAGTCGTGGCCGTGATGTACAACAAGAAAGCAGCCAACGAAGAGAACATCAGTCGGTCAACATTGACGCTGCCTTCGGGATCGTTTGATGATGACATGGACGCCATTCTCATGCGTTCTTCCTCTTCCGGATTTATGAAAGCAGGTCCGTTATTATCAGAGAGAGCATCAGATATGCAGCAGCTACCGCTACCACCAGCATCACAACTACCACAGCAGACAAAGCAAATGCATACAACAGATGGGAGGGAGATCTCAATGGACCAAAGTTATCTACGTCTATCGGACATAAGTGGCATTCCGATGATCTGCAGTGTCGAGAGTGATGCATCAATGGGCTGCGACGATGACTTTGAGATAGAGAACACAAATTCGTCCAACCGGATCACCGGATTTTATGATACGAATGGACTGCATATGGAGCTAGAGATCGATCCAGACGGCACACCCTGCAGCATCACACTTTGAATATGCCGTGAGTGCTGTCACCATCAATGTTGAATGAATGTAATGAAGCTCTTCGCGCACATGACAACCTTAATGCTGCGCTACATGTTTTTCTGCCCAGATTTCCCTATTAAATAATGGCCTCTAGGCTTACAGTGTACCTACGTACTGTAATATCTTTAATAAAAGCCTTCTTTGCGTTTGTAACCTGGGACATAACCTATTGCGCCACTGAGGTCATCATGGGATGAATTCTTGCCGGTTCCATGCACATTTCCTCGAATGGATGAAGAACATCTTGAGAATCGCTTCATTTTTTTTCTATCCCCACCATAATCGTCAAAGGTGGGTTCGTTTCGTTTCGGTTTTCTTTCTACAGAAGAAGGTCCCGAACAAACACGAAACTGTTCCCCTCCCCTGTTGTTTTTTGTTCCGAGCTTCCGAGTCGCAACTCGTGTAAAATCGATGCTGAAAACAGCTGGTTCTTCAGATATAAAGATCAAAGATAGCGAAAGAGTCAGCGTCACCACATGGCGTATGTTCATACCACACCAACGTAACCGTAAGGAGCATGTGAACAGTGAAGGTGCGCATTCTGCGATGGCGCTAGCAGCTTCAGACCATTCCACCCACCCAGCATCGCATACAGTGTAACCATAGAACATCCATAGAATAGCATACGAGTTCGACTATCCTCTCCACCTCAAGCTCCAATAGAACGACCACACACAAAACGCAATCTCGATCGTTGCGTCCATCGCCATCTTCTTCAGATCAATATATCTTCTTTTAATAAACGATGCGTTTATCGCGGGTATTAGCTATATGCTGGTGGACGTTCGTAGTTTCCTGTTTGTTCTATGTGTCATCCGCTGGTAGGATTTGCATGGTATTGTTTGCTTATGAGGATGTGTAATCGACTCACTCTTTCTAATTTTTTATATGATGATGTAGATGAGATGGCGACGGAGGACACGACGGTGACAGATATTCTCACACTCTCCCCCGCATTGCGCAAAGCGCAAGAAAAAGCGAGTGCGAGCTCAAGTGGAAGCGCGAGCTCAACTCCAGATTCATCCTCTAGCTCCACGGCTTCTCCATCACCTTCGTCGTTCTCATCTTCATCACCTGGAAGTGCACAGGATGCTACAACGAGCAGTCTGACCGATGAATCATCTGCACCGTCAGTAACCTCTACTACAACTACGACTGATACAGCTACTCCAGCAGTCAGCACGGATACTTCTGGTTCCTTTAACTCCACCGCGTCAGTTGATGGATCCAGCAGCACACCGTCCTCCACGTCGACTGCAGATGCGTTAGACTCCAGTGTATCGGTTGGAACAAATAACAAGGGACTAAACGCCACGACGATGGTGGGTGTTGCAGCTGGCGCTCTCGCTTGCGTCGGCGCGATTGTCTTAGCAGTGACCTACAAAAAAAACGTTGCCGCTGAGGAGAACCAGGCGAACCCGCCGACATTCACGCTGTCCTGTTCAAATGTGAATTTCGCTAACCACAATCAACATTCGATGGACGGCATGCTAGAAGCAGAGCGGTTCACAACTGGATCGGGCCACAACATCACGGTGTTTGCCGTACCTGGACAGAAAGGATGGGAAACTCGCTCCGCGCACAGCAACCGGACGTTATCGCCATTTGCGTACAGCAGAGGTGCGGTACCGGTGGCCTCCCCCGCCTATCCGATGAACTCGAGCGAAGATATGCAGTTTAGCGTCGCTCGCAGCGACATGCCCGTCATGGAGAGCAGTCGCATCGGCGGCAATGGGAATGGAAATACGCAACCTACGGCCAACGCATCCGCACTCTCACTAGACTTGAAGGATGAAGAAATCCTGTAGACCACGTTCTTTGCTCCATTTCGGATCTTGCTCGTCCACGCTTTGCTTGAAGCTTAGATGTCCTTTCATTATTATCAAACTGATGAATCCTTCCCCCCTCTCCCCAACACACACAAGTGGATGGATACATTTCTTTCTCCTGCAAGTAAACTTAATCAAAACCATTATGCTCTTTTTAAAGTATCCTAAAATACCTTTTTTATACCGGTATATTTTCGGTACAAGGGGGAGGAATCTCCTCCGTTTTGCCACCACTGTTGTTATTTAACTCGCGCTCAATATGGAGGAGCGTCGGCACCTGCGACCGCGTCGAGGATCCGATGACGACGACGATGGGAGCAGCAGCAGCCGACGCGAGCGGCGGAAGAAACGCCGCAGTCGTAGTGTTAGCCCCGTCGCGCATCGACTGCGAAACCATCGATCGCGTCGCCATGAACGACGACCTCCAGTGGCCTCGACACGAACCCAACGGACTCAACGGCGGAAGACGTCCTCACTGGATAGGAGCAGTACGAGTCGCGGACGGTCACCGTTTCATCCGACTATCAGGAAGAGCAGTCGTTCACGACGCAGAGGCGAAGGAAAACGCTCTCGGTCGAGGTCCAGATCACGTTCACGGTCGAGACGGCACTCAAACACTCGCTATCGTCATAGGTATGGACAGTAGATGACCAAGTTTTTCTAAGGCAAAAATAGTTTGGTCTTATTCTAATGGTATCATCATTTTATATGCAGTCGATCGGGAAAGAGTGGACGCCGCCGGCGCAGTCGGCTTAATGTAGAGGAGCTTTCGAGCCACAGCCGCAGTTACAGCGGCCGCACGAACCGCTCGCGGCGATCGGATCGATCGCGGCGAACGAAGAAAGCAGCGCGCCGTGAACGAAAGGAGGAGAAATATCAACAACAACAGTATCAATCGTATCAGCAGCAAATGGAGAAAGATGGTAGTGACGATAGCGCCACACATGACGACACGATTGGCAGTTACGAGGGTATTCCGGGTGACTACATCGCCTCACGATGTACGTAGTTGCTTCTTTTTTGTTTTTTTTGGCGAAAATGGATGATTGCTGATGATGTTTTGTATATATTTTGATAGACAAAATTATTCGTGAAGCTGGACTGGGGACGTTTGGCCGCGTATTAGAGTGTGTGGACAAACAGCGAGACATGGTGGTCGCAATCAAGGTTGTGCGCAAGGTGGACAAGTACACGGAATCAGCCAAAGTATGTTATTGGTTTGCAACCGAACTGTTGCCTATGGTGATGTATGAGATGCGAAAATTGATCTAATTTACTGTACTCTGATAGATTGAAGCCAACATCCTGCAAGACGTGAATGACAAGGACGAGCGGAATGATTCGCTCTGTGTACGTATGTACAAGTGGTTCGAGTACAAGGGCCACGTTTGTCTCGTGTTTGAACGGCTGGGCTGTTCGTTGTACGAATACCTGAAGAACCATGACTACAAACCATTCCCATTACATTGCATTCGCGCATATGCGTGGCAATTGCTGACGGCACTCAAGTTCATCCACAGCATCAAGCTCATCCACACGGATCTGAAGCCAGAGAATATTTTATTGGTGGACGACGAAGAAGAGCGGCTCTCGTCTGCATCACCGTCGTCGTCTTGCTCTTCCTATGGCGGCTCACCGAATGGCTCAGGCTCCCAATGGTCGGATGGACGGAAATGGAAACAGAGAGAAAGAGCGATATCAGAAGGCGATAATGGGCGACTGTCACTTCGACCACCTGCCAGCAATGCCGTGAAATGTGAGAACAAAACAACTGCTCAGTATCTTGTGCGCTGACTATAATTGCTTGGTTGAACTAACTAAATTGTTTGCGTATTGTACTGTAGTGATTGATTTCGGTGGTGCCACGTACGATGATGAATCAAAAAGCTCAATCATCAACACCCGTCAGTATCGCTCGCCTGAAGTGATTCTTGGATTGGGGTGGAGTTATCCGTCAGACATTTGGTCCGCTGGTTGCATCATCGCGGAGCTCTACCTTGGTGAATTGCTCTTCGCAACAGTAAGCAAGATTCAATTATCGACCTTGCTCTTTGTGAACTTTTGCTGGTCTAACAATCCATTTGTCACTTTGATATACTTTAGCACGAAAATTTGGAGCATTTGGCACTCATCGAACGCTGTATTGGTACACTTCCTCCACATATGGCAGTCGCTGGTGCGAAGCAAGCACCCAAGTATTTCCACCGCGGCCAGCTGAATTGGCCAGAGGGTGCCACCGGTGAAGAAAGCATCGATCATGTGCGCCGGATGCGCACGTTGGCTCAGCTCATTTCACCCGATGACGCGCGCACGGGGCTGTTGGATCTTCTACAGCAGATGCTGATCTTGGATCCGAACGATCGTATAACTGCGAAAGAGGCGCTCAATCATCCTTTTTTTAACGGGTTCTCATACGAAAGTATTGTGAATACATGAATGCAACCGAGAGAACGAAAGACGTGACAATAGAATTCGAAAAGAACGGGTAGGTAGGAGGCTGTCAATAGGTAGCTGATAGTATTTTTTTTGCGTGAATCCAATACATCAAGTCTCATCAGAGCTGTCCACACAAACTGTAACACTCGCGATTTATTTTCAATCTCCATACGATCCATTAGTAATTTATCGATTTTTCAGAGCTGGCTAAATACATAAGGCGCTTTTGCCACCCAAGGGATTAATATATTGTTGTGTACTTTATCCTGAGGCTTATATATCAATTTCAGCATTTTCATCGTCCTCTGAGGATGCAGCAGAACCATTGGAATTCCGGTCCAGCACGGGGATATCTCTTGTGTAGGTTGTTCGCACAGGCCACTCCAAGATTGGGACCTTCGTATCATTTGCCTGCTGTTGTGCTAAGATCGATGCAGTAGTGTATCGCCACTCTTCGGTCTCTACTGGTGAGCCTGAAATCATGGAATCCGCTGGAAGTGACCCAGCAATGGTGGGTAATCGATCCATTGAGTTCTGCTTCACATATACAGTACCAGGTGTCTCAAGAATAAGTCCACGCATGGAATCTGGAATGTTGTCGACTGCTTCATGATGCGAGCCGCGCAATGAATCTTGGTCAGAGGAATCAAAGCGGCGAAAAGGCTTGGTTTCCTGTTGATCTGTCTGACTCACATAATCAAATGCGTGATACTGGTTTACACCTGGTTCCTGCTTAATACGCTGTGATTGCGTTTGCGGTATTGCTGAAGTGGGTGGTGCTGTCAATGCATAAGCTCCAGAGATCGAGTCGTTGGATATCTTGCGCTGAATATTGGTGGCTACGGCATCACTATTGTTCCCGTTGCTGGTGTCTGAATCCACGGTTCCACTCCGTCCCGATCCATTCTCAGGTGAAAGCACTGTTTGCATGTATGTAGCTGTTTGAGAATCTTTCCTGTGTGTCTCTAGAGCGACTGAATCCTCTGTATTCTGTTTCTTCTTTTCGGATTGCACGTACACCATGACCAACGCCACGAGCACCACACATCCGGCCACGATCCCTGCAATCCCAATACCACTCAAACTGGACGTGCTCGTGCTTCGTACGTCTACATACGTCGTCTGAGGTGTGTTTACGGATGTCGTGGAAGAGTCTTCATCAGAGGAGGAGGCAGTAGTAGTAGTAGAGTCGGTGGTTTCTTCCTCTGTTGCAGTCATTCCAGATCCAGAGGAGAGTACCTCCTCTATAAGGGCTCTGTGCTGATATAAGTGGCGATGCATGTATGGAGGCGGTTCTACTTCATCTGCGTCTGCGTAAATACACCATCAATGCACGAAAAAAGTTAGCTTGTTTCGTGTTCAGATGGAAGTTTCTCAGCCAATCCCATAGCACGTACGTCGAAGCGATTGTGTGTTTTCCACTGCAGGTACTCCTCGTGCAGGCAGCGCTTGCATGAGTGCTAAACAAGCCAATAACCCAAGTATACAGCGCATCACACACGTGTTTCTTCCTCTCTCTCAGACGCGCGAGAAGCTCTAAATAATTGTGGCAGGCATATCTGATGGCACGGCCACTAATATACTTGAGTGGAGTGGACCTTCTTCTTCTTCCCTTTGGTTCGTTTATGTGACTTTCCTCATCATCAAGGGGTTCCCGGACTTCCACTTTAGGCGCAAAGCCGGTACTATTTGTTACATTGCGTAACTTTTATTTCCTCCAATTGCAGAGTCTGTGGCGTAAATTGGAGCACCATCGTGAAGGCACACACAGAGCTGCTGACGCTTCTCTTAGCCACTGGAAAAAGGAAAGTCTATGGGCATTTTCGCATGTGCTTCTTGGATTTGTGGACAGGGCTAGGAGAAACGAATTTTCGGTGTTACTCTTTGATGTGCTTCATATTCAACCACCACCATTGCCTTGGTATGATTATGAAGCTCCGGCAGACAAAATTATGTAGAAATTGTTGAGCAGCAATCCATATAGCGAGAGTTGATCAGAATTGTTTCGTTAGTGTTCGTGTTGGGAAGCGAGGATTACTATCGTATGTAGCGTAGAAAGAACGGACACACATTTACCTCCTCCTCCAGAACTGTGAATCACTCCTCGTCTGATCCGATATATGAAAAAACAAACTGATGATTCAAATCCAGGGATGACTTGGCACCAGCCGCCTGTCGAGAACTACAACTGTCATGCAGCAATACACGTCGGACCACCTCATTGGTCGAAGATATGGTACTTTCCGCCTGAAACGCAAAGCTAAAAGATTCTTGCATAACCAAAATCGTCATCACGGCAATATAATGGCTGCATGGCGCATGTGCTTGCAGGCTCGCACTTCACCAGCATGTAAAGGATGAAGAGCTCGAATGAACCCAGCAATCACAAGTCATTATGATAAATTACGTATTTCAGGTATCCAGTCGTAATTTACTGCTCGGTTGAACTAGCTCGTATCAGAATCAGATATGTACACAGTATACGACTGAATAAGAGCTCTTTGCTCGTCGAAGGAAACCCTCCCCATGTTTAGCAACTACAAGCACAAAAGGTGGAAGAGAAGACATCTACAAAATGACGACATTGGCGGTGGGGAAGAATGTACCTGGCAGTCGGAACGACGAATTCTTTGCGTGGGAAGGAAAGGGAAAAGTGGTGGACACTGGTGGCGCATTTGAGGTGGAGCAAATCATCCAGCGACTTGTACGCACAGACCCAACAAGTTTGGCTAAAATCTACCATGTACCAGATGACCAAGACACATATCTCTGGCAGTATGAGCATTTACGGCAGATCATGAAGGAGCTCAACATTCTGGTAGCGAAGTTGGATGGGAAATGTACACGTGAAGGTTGCGTCGTGATGAAAGCCACGGACGACTGGGTGTTTTTGTGTGCAGCCCACAAAGCCCCCAAAGAATGCTGTGCGTTTGAGTACATCATTCACACGATGGACAACGTCAACACGCTGCTCACGAGCAGCCGCGTATTTCCCTCGCGCGTATCGATCACGTCTAATGCCATGCAGTATTTTCAATCGGTCGCACGGCGACTTTACCGCATCTTCTCGCATACTTACTTCCACCACCCGGAAGTGTTTCGTGAATTTGAGGAAGAAACCTATTTATGCCACCGTTTCGTCTACTTTGTGTTGCACTTTTGCCTCATTCCGAAGAATTTGCTGATCATCCCCGATATGATGTAACCTGCACTCGGTGTTGTAATAAACCAAAAAAATACACGTACAACATTCCGCTTTTGGCGTTGTGGGTTTGATATGAAAATACAGCTGTAGATGATATAGGCAGCTTCATCTCTGTAGCTGCCTCCTCTCCTTATCCTCCTCGTCTGCTACGATCGCCGTAAGTTATTCAGCCGTGCTTCTAAGTCACTCATCACCGAACTACTCGGTTCACTTTCACCGGCTGCCAGCGGTGCTGGTGGAGGAATCACCACCGGTGCCGCCTGCTGCTGCGCCACGGCAGGTGTGGGGGCGGTGTGTGCAACTGGCGCTTCTGGTACTGAGCCTGTGATGTCGATACCGATCTCATCCAGGACTTGTCCGACGATCTTCTCCTCTTCTTCTTCGTCCTGATCGGCCTCCATTACGTCATCGATGGTGTCACCAATCATCTCCTGCTGCATCTCCATACGCTCACTCTCCTTCGTGTACTCCATCATAATTTGGTTTAGTCGCGGGAGATTCATTGACTTAGCCATCGCTTTCATCGCAGTGGTCGTGCCTTGGAGCGCTGATGTCATCGCTTCAGCCGATTTTGCTGTCTACATTGTTAGATAAACAAGTTAGTGTTGAGCTTTGAATCTACAAGAAAGAGAAAGCCGAATAGCATCAGTATTAAAAACCCACCTCTAAACGCAGTGAAACTGCCTGTAATTGCGAGCGCATCGTGTAGAACTTGGTGACATGCTGTCGAGTGCGCACGAGATCCTTTGCCATGATCTTGACCGACGCGATCTGGCCCTCTTTCGCCATCTTTTTGATTTCGATGATTAGTTTCTTCTCCTGCGTCTGTAGATTCATGCGCTCGCGATCGAGCTCGCGAATCGCGCGGTTGATTTCGCGCTTGTTTTCACGAAGCTGCTCCTTCAGCGTCTTCTTCTTCCCGAGCGCATTTCCCATGCTTATCCGATGCTGTCAAGAGCGTCTGCTCCTTCTTCTTATTTTGCAATTCTCAAGCTTCTTTCCTGTGACCCACGCGTACTTAATGAATGTCAACAAAAAATCCACTTTACTGCGAACTTTACAAAAAAATTTATATTAACCAATCAATTGGAATTATAGTAGCATAGAGCTACTTTGACTACTTAACAATTCTAGCTATGTATAATATTATCATATATGCTACAAGACTTTTAGCATTACCACCAGCAATTATAACCAATTTATTGTCATATTTGTCGTTCTAGCTACTCAACAGCCGTTCATTTTTATTCCATATGGTATCTGTAAGCTTTGTGATGGCTCTGAAGAACTCAATTCCAGTGTGCATCTATAAATCCATTCAACTAGTTCTTCCTATAGAAGTACTTAACAGTCGTTAATCAAGACTTACTCAACAGTCTATCTCCAAGTCCCTATACCGCATTGATACAAGCACGGGCGAAGGCGCAGACAAGATTTGAGAGCGCCTGGTATCTGGAGTGTTGTTAACTCGCTCACAAAGCTGGCTCATGCTCACTCTTGTTTTTTCTCATCAAGACGATTCATTGAATTGAATGTGATGGATTTTCTGTTTCCTGGAGAAATGATACCTGATGATCCTCGTTGGACTGCGAATGTGGTTGTATGTATTGAAAATCTACCTCATCTTAAAACAGGGGGAATTTTCAATCCAGAATGAAAGTTTTGAGCAATGATGAAGCTTGCGACATAAATCAATATGATTTTTCGTTCCGATCTCTCCAAGTCTGGAGAAGGATGATTATCCTATTTCAAATGTCCACTTACTGCCCAAAGTGTGTAACTCAAGGTTCTCTGCGTCAATTCTGAGCATATCACTTGCGCTGTTGAGTAATGCGTCAATCACGAAGTAGAAAAAAACAGCTTCCAGGAACACAAACAACAATGACTACTCTCATTTGGTTTGAGCTCCAACAAATCCCACATATGAAGGAGAAAATATCATTTGCTAAAGGCTTTGGTGGCAGATGAAGTTGAGGAGGTCCAGTAACCTGAAGAAGACGGTACAGTATCTTGGAAGATGAAATAAAATGTGAAGTCGGAAGAGATTTGACATGGACGATTTTCGGTGATTCGACCCAACGAATCAATTTCATATTTGCATTCGTCAGGCGTTGACCGCCTCGCTTTGCATCAATATCACGTCGTTGCTGACGTTTGCAGTCGTAATTGGGGTTAAATTCTGTTTCCATGAAGCCATATCATGACAAATTGTCAGTGAAGTACCATGTATTGTACAGATTTTATGCTTTCACACTGGGGAAACTGAATTGCATTACAAATCGCACTTGGTCGCCTGTGACTCATGACACCGTTACATGATATGACTCTCTGGTATTTCTTTCGATATCCGTTGCTTTGCAGGCTCTGATGCCAACCGAAATGCATGATCCATGAAGAAGATTTCAATGCTGCTGTCTTGATGTATGCTTGCTTGATGTTCAGCTCTTTTCAAATAGTTGAAGAACCTTGTTCCATGTCACGTGGAGCGAAGGAAGGACTTACTTGGATACCGTTGTCACGTGTTTAAATGGTTTTCTCTCGACCCAAGCATCACCCCAAGGGCGGAAACCGCAAAAAAACAAAAAAAGTTGAGTGACATAGCTGCCGAATTTACGCAGAGAGCTGGTGGAATCCGTTCTTTGAGTTCAAGTAGGTAGTGGTGAAGACTTTTTTTATCATGGTCACTTCGATGCAATACCACAGAATGCGATAAAACTTCCAGCGAAAGACGTTTTTTGCTCTCGTATTGTGCAACAAAGAGCTGAGCGAAAGGATCCAGTCTGCAGAAGTTTTTGTGATATATTGGTGGTTCATTTGACGCAATATCGATCGTGTAGTTATATCAGCAGTTCTTCACATCGACCCATGAAGTCAACTTGGTCAAAAAGCCCCTGATTAGCTGCAGCAATTCGATGAAGGCGATATCCGCAAGCGTTGGTAGTATGGACGCTTTCTTGCGTCAATTTCTAACGTTGAATGCAATATTCTCGGCAAGAGCCGACACTTCAATCATCCAGAAGGTCGAACTCCCTACCAGTATGTATTTGATACACTCCAGGTGGAGTAGATCAGTCTCGAGACCATCTATGTGTGATTCCTCTAACCAGTCACAATTTGAATTGACATGGATGCGGCGTGGGAACACAAGAAGGTTGTTTTGCAAAAATGACGAACTCCCTTATCTGTCGAGAGAACATGTGTGAACAGTTAATTTCCATGCGAGCTCCCTTCAGAGAGAAGGGGCAATCTTTTATTTTTAACGGTCGCTTGAACCAGAAAGCAGTTTTTCACTATTAAATTTCGTCGAAATTAATCGTCGACGAGATTAGGGAGAGCAAGCATTGGGTAATTGAAGAGTAAACAAAAGATTGCACGATGCCGGAGCAGGCGGATGTGTGACGGGATCAACGACTACAGACACACAGTCACAGTCCGACGATTTCCGGTTAATTAATAAAGCTATTTATGACCAAACGCGATGGACCGCATGGTCGCGTGGTGTATTTATTGATATTTTAGACATGACAAAACTTTCGTATGATTAAACCAAAAGTCTTGTGTTACGCTACCTTGTTAACGAGAACTTCGGGTACGAAATGGCTTTGGCCATAGTCACTTTAAAATCTTGTTAGCAAGCAAGTAAATCAAGAGATGCCGATAATTGAGCGGTGAGCGAGTCTCGCAGCACTCAGCAACCAATAATTCCTGTAATCTGCTCTAAGAGATTTACACGAGGTGCGTTCTTTGGTTGCTGCTTGCCCATTGTGGGGGAAAGCGTTATATATATATATATCACTAATCTTTGCAGACGATACGTAAGTTTGAATTTGAAACAATTCAACCAGTCTTTGCTGCTATAGTCGTGATGTCAAGTCCAAAGCAAGGCGCCTGTCTGACAGCGGAGTAAGGCTAGCGACGGCGTGGTGTAGTTAAATTACTGGCGATGCCAGCACAAGAAACACAGGTTTTTTCGCGTATATACGCCAGTTAGCAGCTACAGATGTGTTTTCTATTGCGATTTATGCAGATAAATCCATTCACTTCACGAGCAGGAAGGCAAAGTTGAAGCGGAGAAGCCGAGACAAAAATCTACACTCATGCGGGGTTTATATTAATATTGGATGATAACCTCAGTCTCAAGAGACCGTGTGAGATACCGAAATACAAATAATTCAGGGAGAGTCTCCGATTTCTGCAAAAGCTAAGGCTAGACAACCCCAAAGTAGGCATCTCCTACACCTGGACTCGATGAATAAATGTTCATTCTTGAGAAAGGTGTGCCTGGCAGCGTTGAGATCTTGTTCAAGGACGAACTCGCAGTGAGGACACTGAAAGGCTTTCCGACCCCTCATCGCATGGTCGATTCTCCCACGTTTGAGAGCAAGCCTTTGTTGTATAGTGCTCATCACAATCATATGTGATCTTTGCCTTCCTTTCGCACCGATACTACCACGCCACATTTTCTGGACAATCGCTTTGATTTTCCACACACACGCGATGTCCTCAGATATGCGTTGTCACCACCTTGTATCTGTTCTTGAAAAGAAGAATGGCGCTGAAAAGAGCTCATTGCGGAGAATTCGAAGCAAGTTTCTGCTTCTATCGATGTGGATCTGTTTGCTTCAAAAAAAAAAGAACAGGTCAAAGTGTATCCTACCGGTAGGAGAAATGGGATAGAGGATAAGCAATTGATGTGAAATATCAAAACCTGGAGGTTTGGTTTGTTCAGCTTTAATTTCTCATATCGCAACCACCACACTCGAAAGAAAAACTATATGGCGCGATGAAGCAGCAAGATGATGTTATCGTTCAGGACTTGCTTGGCATACGAGTGATGACCACGTGGTGCGTCTATCTTCGCTTGGAGCTACCATGTTAGACTACTAACGTCGCTTGGTCACTTACTTGGGTTGACTCATTTGAAGCTTCTCTACCACCGCCGTCTTCACCGCCAGGGAATACCGTGTTTGGTTTGGTCTTCGATCGAATCTCTTTGTGGCGAGTCATAGCTCAAGAACATTTTTATGAAAGAACGACGAAGCGGAGTAGCCAATTCGACTTATCTTCTGCATTAAATGAGTATATTTAATGGTGATGGTTGTCAAGTTTTGGTTGTCGCGCTGGATCGTTAATCTGGCAGTTATAGTGGTCTCCCGAGATATCGGAACAGTCATAAAAGGGCATACAAGGAAGCAAATATTTAGTTGACATGGGAGGATCACGACACGAAGTCAAGAGAGTATGTCTGTGGCTAACCGCATTCCATTTCCTAGTCTCGTCCTTATGAGCATTATAATAATGCTGTTTTGCAGCGGCAGACACAAGGCAAGTGCGTGCATTTGGTATTTCGTTTCAAACGAACGAAATAACAGTATGAAGAACCTAATTCGGCTTGAATGATGAATTTCAAGCTGGTTTATTTATTGACGACTCGCGCGATGACGGCATTCGGCGGTCAATAGGCATTTCAGAATGAGTCAAGCAGTTCAAATCGTCGCTGCATGTAGCAATTATGCATGTGGTGATAACTGCACGCACAGTTAAACATATATGAAGCAAGAAGCAATTCGGTGTACATGCAAGAGAATTTGCCCATTCAAAAGCATTTTCGTGGAAGTTTCTCGTTGTGCATAGTTATATCACAAGTATTATCAAGGATAGGACAAGAAGAATCGATCAGCTTTGGTGTCATTTGATTTTTCGGCATGTGTAGTGAATGGGATTCTTGCCGACATTATTGTGGAAATTCAGTTGGCTATCGCAAATGTAATATCTTCCGATATCGGAAGATCTTCTTGTGGGACACTTTGGTGCGTTGCTTGCTGCTCAGGAACGGGACAATTCTCCCTCGAGCTATTTTTGTTGGTGGTAAAAGGCAAGCGGGATGCAACGGACCAAGATATGCTGTGTAATGAAGTGAAATTGAAGGATGGATTCACTACCGAATCAAGAATACAAATGAGAAAGCCTACTGCAGCACGCAATCTTATTCTGCGCTTAATGAGCAGAGTTGACGGCTAGATAAAGATGTGTTGTTATCTCCTTTTCTTCAATGAGTATTCAGCACTTTGAAGTCCATGACGATACGGATTGCCAGTACTTGAAGCATACGATGTGTGCTTGAATTCGACACATATTTGAGGTTGTAAATCCTATCACACCCACTGGTCGAAAATAGATACTACAGCTGGTTTCCACACAACTGATACATCGGTTCATCACAATGAGATCCAGTTCATTTATGTCCACGCCTAGCAAGCAACCAAACTAAACGCGTGGAAGAAGTCAATAAGGGCATATCATAAAACGATGGCTGGAGCAGTTTCCAAATTGGCAAGCTCAACTGAGGAAGCACCGGGATGCGCTCGATAAGACGATTAGGATGAACAGCACTCCCTCCATCCGGATGCACGAAGAAGCAAAAAAGACTTCTTTGCACTGTGAGCGAGTCGCTTTTGTCTGTAATTGTCAAATGCCATGGCTAATCTCTGCAGAGCCTCTCGCCTCAGGTTTGCATTCAAAGTGAGGTGAAACGAACACCAAAAATGGTAGGCACCCTGGCATCTGAATAATCAATCAACTATCGAATAACGACTATCAACCTATTGCACTTTGTCCATAATACCGAGCCACTGTTTTACAGTAGTGAGAATTGTGCAGACATTCCTCACCAAGAGATGACGAACACTTTCCAATAGCTCATTAGTGGACATAACCATATTTGAATGGTGGAGTTCAAACATTCGGAGAGTATCTGAATTGTTATACCAAAGAGAATTTCGTGATGGTGAAGGGTGTGCTATGTTACTTGAACACCATGCATAGCTATGGTTTGATCTTTCGCAAATCTAGTATCTCAACACCAGTGAAGATAGTATCGTATGGGGTTACTGATCTGAGCGATATGTGGAAAGCGGAAAGTCTATGATAAGCGATGTGTTACAACTGAATGGTAGTATGTTTGCCTACAAGAGTCGTCGCTATTGGATTGTGATGAATGGCACTCGCAGCGCTGAATTTGTTGGATCAAATGAATGTACTGATACGTTCAAATGGTGTTATGTGTATTAAATCGGACACTAGACGCGGCAAAACGGGATTATATCTTGGCAATCAATTGTCTGAAATTGCTAAACCAAGTGCGAAACAACTACAAGATGAAAATCGTGAATCTAAAATGCCATAACCTTTGCGACTGCATAGAGTGTGGTAAATTGGACGTAGAGTATTGCCGTTCACAGGACACTGTTGCCGATATCTTCATCAAGTCTTTTGGTTCTGCGCTGTTTGTCAAGTTTTTCGTCTGACTTAATGTCGAGAATGTCGAAAATAAGTCAAATATGATCAACTTAAAAATTGTCAAAAATGTCAAAGAGCTGTTTTGGCTTTCGAGATTGCCTTAAATCTGCAATTGACCAAGAGTCAGAAGGACCGAGCTAAATGGGAATAATGGGATGTACCTCGACATTCTAGGAAAATAAGATATTGGACACTTGGGAGAGATGTACTGGAGAGATAGCACAGAATGTATGATTGTTACTGTATTTTAGTTCTGAGGGGGTTGCCATTTTTGTTTTCTCCCTTAAATTCAGATTTGCACTGTGGAATGTCGTGCTTTTTGCATCATCTGCCGTCTCGTGAATTCATAGGTAATGAAGCAACTCATGGATACATCCGATGTGGACGATTTGGTTTGTTGGACACCGAATGCATTTGACGGCCACTACAATGCAGATCAATCGTCATGGAAATTCACGTGGGAGAATTGAAATCGATCAACCGGTATATATACAGGGCAGTGATAGTTTGGAACAATGAGCTACCAGAATGACTTAAGCGCAGTGTATTCGTGTTTAGTATTTTCTTTAAATTCAACGATGCGAGGCTTTAAGTATGGTATAGGTCGTTCTAAACTACTGAATGTAGTGACCAACAAGGAAAGCAAATGATCGATGTCAAATGGAATTCGTCCATTTTCTGTAACTGGTTATTTGGGATTTAGATCTTCGCCGGCTGTGCATTTCTTGAGACATCAAAAACATCTGATGACAAGAATTGACCATATGTGTATGGTAATGCAAGCGCGTTTGCTACAATAAGAACAGCTCTTTGGGATAAAAGCATTTGTTCGTTGTTAATCTCAAGTCAATTTCTCCCATGGCCGAGCGATTTTCAAATTTTGACTTACTACTTGTCCACTTAGCCACGTTTCGCTTGAATAGCAAATTGCTATTTACCAGGCAACTATTGAGTGGAAGAGATTCATCAAATTTGCTCTTCTTGCTAACAATTGCAGACTCGATGCGCTTTCGGTGACTTGGGTGTCGAGTAGAACGTGAGGGGAACTTTCCATCCAAACAGTTATTTCATGCGGAAAAATAAAGGAGAAACACAGCCCTATGTATAGTAAAAAAAACGGCACGAAGATGATTAATTGATGGCAACACAAGAGGGTAATATTCTGACTGCGTCCATTCAACAAGTCGATGAAAATTCGTCGACGTTTTAATGGATGCCGGAGCCGTTTGATTTGTGTGGAAAATTGCTACGCGTGTCAACCGACGCTTGAAACATTTGTTTCATTTTTTGCTAGGTATCTTCATAACAGAATATGATGGGCTATGATTGCGCAATATCATTCAGGCTACGAAGAACCCAAGATGTTTCAGCCCAAGTTGTTGAGTGTAATTGACGGTTATGCATCCAAACTCGGCACACACATCTCACATTTAATGAAACAAGCAGAATAACGTCGAACACCGATGAAATACTTCCAATTGATATTGGACTCAACAGTCTACCATTCCCAGAGATGAACGATGGCTTGACAGAATGCAATGCTTTTTTTTGCGAGCGTAAAGTGTAAGTGAATTGGTACAGCATTGACAGTGAGTGTGGATGGGACATTTGAAGCTTTTATGCTCATTCCTATGAAAAAGAAAGGTACGGTGGATTACCCACCATTCATCATCCCTCGCGCTTTCCTGCTTCTGTACTTGAGATTGTCCACGCGCGTTCGACACCGATAGGAGGAGAGCGTATATTTATGATTCTCAAGGGGAGGAAACAGTGTGTGCGACGCGGCAATCCTGTGATGCACACGTTGATCTACCTACTATTCGCAAATATGCCGGCTCAGCACTCCTTATGTAGTAATAAAAGCGCATGCTCTGGGCGACAGCGCAATCAAAGAGTACATTCTCTTTCATGTTGAATGTGAGAGATGCATTCCGTTGTATCGTGGGTGATCAAGTGTCATGGGAACGAGAGGGGAGAGAGAGAAGAATGAAGTGGAAGAGAACTGAATTGACGTACCCTGTTGTGTCTCTTTTGTAAGAAACGCGCTGTCCTGTATGAGTGTAGCAACGATCTGTGCGCGTTATGCTGTCGCGACGACTGCCTCCCTGCTATGTGGCCATTCGTGGATCTTTTGCTGACGAATGAACCAAATTGTGATCATTATGTATTATGATGCCGTGAACAAGACGCTGAAGCCATGCTAAGAGACTGTTGAATATTGGAGCAACTCGGTAGAAGCGCCTTAAGCTATGCGATGGTGAAGCAGTGATTTCAGATTCTGAAGCTAGCAACGTTTGCTTTTGCTCCATGGGGATGTGTTGACTTTATTTTATCAGGAAATGTCTCGATAAGCGCTCAGGTCTTATTTCCAATTTATGTCATTTTTGACTACTCTTGTGATGGTTCCAATGAATCAACATCGAGCTTTTTCATTTTTGAGCGCGTCAACTGAATGAAAAAAAGAGCAGAAAGTGCGATAACAACAACCCAATGGAAAACAAGAGTGTTTCTTCATTCATGTTGAACCATAATGCTCCATATACATGCGATTGGGAATGAATAGCGCCGGCGATAGTTACACATTGGTTTGACTGTGATTTCAGTTTGACTTTTGCACGAGTCGTCGCGTTGATTTGACGTGCTGAGCCTGGGTGATTTTCCAACGCAGAACCAATTTAAAATACCACTTTTGCTGTTTTTCATGTGAAGACGTAAGTGTGGTGATCGATTGAATCCTTCTTGCGCGAAGATTGCTTGGATCTGTCGAGAACTGAGAACCACACGGAGTGGATCAAGATATTCTCAGATATTCTTGAAGAATCGTTTACGCCTCTCCGATTCTCGATATATTTTTGCCAGCGCATTTGGCAGAATATGTTCTAGCTTGCGTGCAAAAACACATTGCGACTTCTGTCGACTTATGAAATTCGTCGACATTTTGTAAAAAAAAAATGCGCTTGAAATTGAATTTGTATCCGCAACATTGTATTGTCGTCGATTGTGGTATGATCAGATCACGGAAGATTTGAGTTGGAGGCGATATTTGGTCGACGCATCTGTGAAAAGAAGGAGGAGCTCTTTCGCTTTCGTACAATTTTGTTGGCTTGTTGGAGATTATACGTAATCACGGGCTGCCATGTATCGATGAATTCATTCTTCGTGATGATGAAGCCAATTTTTTCAGATCTTCGTGGTTCCACCTTCCGACTGGGTGGCATGTATGCTCTTGCTGGTATTCTCTTGGGATAGATGCATAAATTTATTGCCGTCACATTGAATGTGCAAGTCACCGAAAGCATGCATGAAAAGCGTCGATCGATGTACTTGAGTGAAGCAGCAAAGGTAAATATGGAAACAAGGGGGCGACTTGTGCATCATTCTCACGCCTATTTGTAATGTAAAAGCAAAAAACGACGTGTAAATATAAACTACACTGCATCATCCTTCCCAGACATGAAATCACACCTGCAGCAGCGAGTTTCACACTCATTTGACAACGGGCGCCAGTTAAAACTGCGCCTTCATCTTCAACAGACGCGACGTCGCTGGTATTTGGGTTCTCCATGTGCCTCTTCTGCATTTTGGTATTTTGTCTGCAATTCTTCACTTGCAATCACGAATATGCTCGTTCCAAGCATTACTAGGAAGTCGCGTGAATTTGATTTCATTCAAAAATTGGTGTAATACCAAAAAGATCGTCGTGCCGTCTCGTATGGAACAATAAGAAATGATTGTGCGCTGTCTCCACTACATTAGTTTTTTCATGGCAAGTTGAGATCGTCTATCCCCTTAATATTGGATTATGCCGCAAGTGCCAAGCGAGGGAATGTGGTCATTATCGAGATTGTACGAGCTTATTGAGTGCTTATGCTTGGTTGATGAGACAATTCATTGTACTGAAGAATGGGGAATCGCAGATGGAGCCAAAACCTGATCTTGGGAGCTTTGTTTCCAAACATAGGCCCCCATCAAAGTAGATGTACAAGCGAAGGGGCAAATTGAACAGAAACGCTTTGCACTCGAGAGCCAAGCTTAACGATCTGATACCAGAGCTTAGATCTGTCTCATGTAATTTCTGCTATTCGCCGAGAAAGTTAGTGAACTATCATGAATGGCCGTGTTGTGATTAATATTCACGTCCTCGAGATAGGAAACGACAGCTCCAAGGAATAGAAGAGGAGAAAACTGCGTGGTTCAAGACATGGCGCATGTACGGTAGAGCGTGCTGTGTATCAGCTCAAGGCATTCTGGGGGCTGCATCTATAAATTTGGAAAAATGAACTCAACATTGTTTGATTCTGTCGACAATCGCTCGACTTTGCGTGTATCGTTCAGTGGACAGCGTCAACCTCGTGAGTATGTGCCGATCGTCTCAATTTCTCCCTTCGTGCAACAATTCGATGATCCATCCAGTAAAATAACGACTTATGCTACTGTCTCCATGAGTCAAGCAGCTTCAAGTGGTCATGTTGTTTGGTGAGAACGTATCGTTGGTTGAATTGATGGTTGCATCGGCCCAAAATATAACCAAGAGCAGATCCTCTCATACTCATCACTGCAGATGTGGATGCCCCAAAAGTTGTTGCTACTGGTGATACAAATGTGTCTGACGATGGTACTGGACTATCTTGTCGAGAAAACGCATGCGGATCATGATTGATTAAAAGAGTTTGACCAAGTACATACATCCCGTTTGCGTGTTCGCGTGCATGGAGTTTATATTTACTGTTTCTGCATCAATGTAGTCGCGGCGCTTCGGCTTGATTTTACTTACTGGATATTTGTGGTGGGTGATGAACGAAGTGCAAGCGATCTACCCTTCGGAAATCTACCCTTCGGAACTAGGCATGAATCGAGGAAATCGTATTTTGCTTTTATCTACATGGAAAATACTGCAACGGCTTTAGACTGTGGTAGATCCGCAGTGCCGTTCATATTGCTTGTTAGATGACGCGGACGATATGTCATCAGGATGTTGTATCAGCGGATTCAAAATGGATGTGGAGAGGTCCATAGCTCTTTGGCACTTTTGTTTCACTGGTTGTACGAAATTCAAGTTTGTAAACTGCGGCTGGAAAAAAATGATGCATGTGTTTCAGCATGACGGTGGGTCTATTGACTACAAAACTCACTTTAGACAATATCAAAGACGTTGTTCGTCTGTCATGCACAAATGGATTCATATCCACGTTACTGCGCGGGAAGAAACGTCACGTTCAAGTGCGATGAATCGTCCATCGAATGCTACGTCATTGAATTGTAGAAGAGAAGGTGGTTTGGAATCACATTGAAAACGCCTGACCATTCTTTCATTGAACTTGTAGCATTGGTACGTTCATGCAAACACCGAAATGTAGCATCGACCAAGTTTGTCTCATTCTGTAAGTGTCCACAGTATACCTCAGAAAATCCAGTCTGAACGCATTCTTTTTTTGTTCGGTTTGTTGCCGGTGCTTTAGCATGAAATTTGGTGTGCGCTATCTCCAGCAACTTTGAACTGGAGATCCGTCGAGTTCCCTTTATCGCTAACAACGGCAGTCAAAGAGAAATGGTCATAGCAGTTGTTGATTGAGCATGAACTTTTACTTCGTCTGATCTGAAATTGAAGGATGTTAGAAGCTGATGCTTGGATGTCGACGAATTTTTATCCTCTGGAGTATTTTCAACTGGTTTTTCTTTCGCAACTTTCGGCACGCCGAGTTAAGTGTCGTGCCGACATCGAGTGGGTCATGTGCACGGTAGACGCGAGTGTGTTTTTTCATCAAACAAAAGGCAGTGTTCGATGGAAGTTTGCGAATCGAATGAAAGGTTATGAAGTGAGCGATTGACTTTGGGACAGAGCTTATCTCACAATAAAGCAATTATGCTTTTCTGCTTTGCACGACGGTAAAATGAAGGTTTGATCGTCGTTCGGTGATAATATTCCATGGTTACATATCGTATTCGGCATGCGATCAAAGTGAAAATAATTGAGGCAAACTATAGCAAAACATCGAGGTTTTCAAATAAACAGAAGCAGATTGGAAAATATGTTTATTGTAGCATGATATCGATGACTTTTACGTCAATGGCAGGCTATACAGAGCAACCATAGTTATAAAGAGCAACTTTTGTAATCAATTGTGGTGCATCTAAGCACTGAGATAGTAAAGAAGCTATTCATTAATATTCTTTGGCTTTAGCATAGAAATTGCACCAACGAAAGTCCAATTTGTGCCCACAGACAGAAATAATGATGCTAATCTGCAAACATAAGCAGTTCCGATACTCAACTTGCGCTGGCATTGTTGCTTTCACATAATGCCAAGCGGAACGTATGGAAGAAGAACAAGTCGATGCTGTAAAATGAATCCTCTATCATCTGTCGGAGCGACAGTGGCATTCTCAGTAGCAACTAGCTTCACTTTCCTGTGGTACAAGACCAACCACCCATGTGAACGTACAGGCATTTTTGCTTGCCCAACTTCTGTAGCTTTTCCTTCTCAGAACTAATACAAATCGCTCGAAAAATCGGGACTTTAGCGTCTGGAATGGACAGGAATATGATGTGCTGACAAATCTCACGTTTGATGTCTTGACTAACGCTGCACATCCCTCTGTAATGTGGTGCAGTGTCGGAAGATTTGGATTTTAATGAGCATAACACCAGCTGCGTGTAAAAACAACGCAAATTGACTCATACATTTCACTCTCGTGTCCTAGTGCATTGCAAGCCACTTCTGAGATAGAAGTTACCACCATCATGACTTTCTAGCCGTCCCTCTCTGCAGTAAAAACTTGTTCATGTGCCTGCCTCAAATGGCTACGAAACAGTAACCGCTGAATTCTTCTTCTCCCCCCCGGCAGATCTCTCGCAAAAATATAGCAACATAGATATCAGCATCAGAGTCAGCAATCATCGCCCACGGACGTAATCACCAGGTGGGTCACATTTGGGATAGAGAAACAAGAGTCATCGTCACATGAGCAACCATCCCTTCCCCTGTCAGATTTGCGATGGCGCAGCAAACAAGAGAGAAGTTACCAATCGGTATGATCCCATACGTTGTCCTTGGATGATGCGAAAGAGTGGTAATTGTACGGGAGCAAGTGTAGACCAGCAGTACCAACATAAAAAATGCTTTCATCCGCGTGTACGAGCCTGCTGATGCAAGCACTTGCATTCCTCATTGCCATGTGCACAAGGCATTCAAATGCCAAGAATGCGTGGAAAGAGCAGTCGTTTTCGTACTTTTGAATTGAACAATTGTACTTGCCTCTCTTTTAAGAATATGCTAAAAATACAGCTGATAACGCTTGTTGATTGGTCCATGGGAACCTCAATCTTCCTGTCATTTAACCGCTCTGCGGTGAAAAATAAAGAGCAACAGGATTTTAAAGAGTGTGTAAACGGCTACGAAACTTTCATTTTCTTGTTTTCCTCTCACTCGTCGCTCCTCCTTCTAACTATTGTGTGAGAGGATCTTTACTAGCCAAAGGGACTCATTGTCGTTACAAATACAAACGGCTTCATGGAAGAAAGACGGCACTAAATGATAGTAATTCTAGTAATTTGGCTTCAGGATTGCATATACAGAGCGGTTTGAAAGTTATTAGGCGACTTTTACAAAATTGATACACACATACGAACTTTAAGTTTCATGGATAAGAGTGAGGGTTTGTTTTTCTCAAGATAAAAATAAGCTCGTGCCTCCCCAGTGAGTTGCAAATGCCGCTTTGGATACACATCGCAACTTGAGGTAGTTGATGGGTGTCCACCAAACTGGTTTTGTCCGTGATTGTTTATCCGGAAAATACTACAATTTATTCGGGCATACAAAAGGAATGTATACATGTATTTTCCGACGACCGATGTGCATTTCCACAGCATCAAAGCAATGATCATATTGTAAGATAGCGAGCCATGGCTTTGTTGCTCATATACAAGCAAGTGATCCTGTAATGCATAAAAGCATGGCCATACTTGTTCTCTATTTTGGTTGTGCAGGTTCAGTATACACGGCTCATCGGATAAAAAATCTATACCTCTGTTTAAAAGTCAGCATAGGGGTAGGTTCTGTCAGAACTTTTTTTTTTCGAAGAAGGAAGATTTGGTGGTTTGTGTTTCCTACAGTACGCTCCTCCCCTTTGGAATCCTGTCCTCCTCTCTCACCCACTGCTTTTCTCATTGTCTATCAGGCGTCCAAACCACCCCTCCCCTCCTCTCATTCAACAATGAAACTCCTAGAATACTCGCTTTGTACCACAACCTGCAAGGTTTAGGCCTCTCGAGCCACTTTCAGTACACAAAACTCACCACAGAGGGAAAAGAACAACTGCAATAACAGTGGCTTGTGTCCGCACCGGTCCAATTCCCTCCGTCCTCACCTCAGCCCGCATCTCTCCCACGCTCCCCCACACCGTCCACAGAGC
Organism: Pilasporangium apinafurcum; assembly: GCA_001600495.1. Lineage (NCBI taxonomy): Eukaryota > Oomycota > Peronosporomycetes > Pythiales > Pythiaceae > Pilasporangium > Pilasporangium apinafurcum. The sequence goes on along the minus strand of BCKE01000031.1, from coordinate 269,293 downwards.
CACAGATGGTACCGACTGTGACTGCAGCATCGTTTTGCCGCCTCGAATGCGATCACACGGAGCTCTTCCAACCAGAGTACAAGCGGTAGGAACAGTCTCGCATTCTCGCATTCTTCTCTGCAACCGACACAAACATTCACATGACTATCTTGGTGTAGGAGTAACCGTACCAAAGGACTCAAAATACTCCGGTAAATGTGCACGTGGCAGGATGGTGGATGGATGGATGACTTTTCACTTATATTTTTTTCCCATGACTCTAGGTGCTTCCCTCATTGCTGTCCCAGCCACATCGACCGCAGCTACTGCGGGTCGTCGCTCAATGTGCTCGTGCAATTGCAAGAGGGGACTACCTCTAATGAAGATGATGATAACGACGACATTGTCGTGTTTGCGCGCTTTGAATCGGTCTGCGATGTCGGACTCGAAATAGGTGAGGTAGTCCCCGTATCACGCATCGAAGGCTCCACTCAAAGTGAAGACAATCCCGACGGCGAGTGGATTCCTGGTGTCCGGGAGCGATCTGCCACACTCTCGTCGTTGCCCACAGTTGCGCTCAATAATATTTCTTCTCAGGTTCGTCCGTTCTACAATCTAAGTGCACAAAATCATCTCTTCTTCCTTCTCTTCCTCTTACTTGACTTACCCAATGTCTTCTCTGTAGGCGTTAATCTTTCAACTCAATGCCAAAGTGTACTCGCGTTGGTATTATGACTGGGAAAGCGGAGCTAACAAAGCTCAGCGGCTGATGAAGCATGTCATCAAAGCCTACATCTTTACGCGTTCAACAGAGGAAGTACCAGTGGCGGATGACGGTGCCTCCTCCTCCTTTACCTCTAGTTCAGTCTATAAAGTCATTTCTGTTGTGGTGTCCCCGGAATTCACTGTCATCTCCTATCGCCGGGCGCCATCAGAACAAACGGCGAGCGGGGCGAAGGCTACCACGCCACCGAGCCAGCCACCCAATTATGTCCAACGGCTTCCATGTCCCACTGGTGGCGACGAATATGATCGACAAATTCAGCTGCGACCACCAGGCCCCAAAGTCAACCGCCATGGCGCCTGGACGTCTGCGTTGTCCCACGTCAACTCCAAGCAGCCACTCTACCACCATCCACAGCCACTGGCTAGGATAGTTAGCGATGAGCGCGCCGCAAAACGCCGACGTCGATCGACGAGCCCGCCTCCACTTATAAGCAGGACGATGATGCGCTCTAGTGTGCAGCCTTCGCAGGTGTTTGATGACCAAGTGATCTGGGAACACGCGAACTCATCGATCGTGACTATCTCGAAGAATCTCTCACTACTTTACAGATTCGTGCAATGGACGCCGGTGAAGGCATACGCTTCGTTTGTGGATGAGCTGGTGCATCTCATGCACCAGCAACTGCTAGAACCATTAGCAGTCACGACACATCAAGTCACCAAGATCAACTGCTTCTCGCGTGTACTCATTGATCATGCGCAAGTGCGGAATGAGCCCGTCAATGCGCCACCATACGAGCTGGAGACGCTGTTCCGTGTGGTAGTACAAGCCACAATCTGGCTGTTTTCCAAGCAGACACTAGCCTGGATGGGCTCATTCTTCCAGCATCATGCTCCTAATGTGCTCGAGAAACAGGCGTTGCGCTCAAGTTTCCTCCTTTTTGTCACTGAAATCGAAGAGCAATTGAATCGCCATGTGCTGGCGCACACGCCACTGCGCACAGTTGCGCACCTCGCCGACGAAATTATCGCTGCTGTCTACTCGTACGAAATATTTTACACAAAGCGACCGCTTGTGCGAAATATCTTGGGTGCTTACGGTTTCACGGGCTGGAATCCGTTTGTGGCGCAAATGCGTGACACGTACATATCGACCGTGGGAGCATCTCGCTCCTCCAAGCGAAACCTTCCTCCACGTCCACAGCACTCTGGAGAAGCAATGCACGCTTCCTCACCGTCCCCTTTCCCCTCGATAGGTCCTCGGAACATGTTTGAACGTGGGTGGAATGGTGAATGGCTGCTCGACATGGATGAAGCGAGTTGGAAACCACCCACATCAGATACCTTCGGTTCTGGGTCAGACACTTTGTCGCTGTTTACGATATTTGAGCTTATTTCTCAGATGGTGCGGCTAGAGGTGGAACTATCTGTACAAGACCGCGTACTTAGCCTCCGCTCAGGGCTGGGTATGGCAACAGCCGCGGGGCTGAACAATATGAAGCTCGTTTTGGATGGCAAAGAACGTGTTTGTCGCATGTACCCGAACGGCATGTCATCCTCCGTTGGAGGCGGCGTGTTCGGTGACTACGTCGCCGCGCTTCACTTTGAGGGCCCTGAGCGGCTAGTCGTGTACCTGGAAACCTTCCGCTGGGCTGTCGCCGTGGACGGACCTTCATACGACTGTCGTCTGCGTATTGAGTGCTGGCGCAACCAGCGACTTTACGTCAATGGTGACGTGTTGCAGACTGCCGCGCCGTCGTCTTTTCCCCCGGAGGAGCGTCCATATCTGAGTGAGATGAACCTCCGCGCCAAGCGCAAGGCTGTCCACAAGGCGTACGCGCAGACGGCTGCACGGCCAGCTGCACCCTCATCATCACAATCTTCAGCATCCACCGGTGCTGCCCGCTCCCCCGCATGGAAATTGAAAGGGAAATTTCGTTTGGTGTATAACAAAGTAAAGTAGTATTAGCAGTTGATTTTTAAGCTGATGAATCTCCCTATTGACTAATTAACTCATCACTATATGGATTGACTCAGCTCCTAATTGTTTTACTTTCTTCTACGACTGTGATAAGTTATGGGGCTATTGAGTTTACGTTTCTGTCGCAAAACGCATAACACTAGCTTGAGCAGCCTCCGCTGCCTTGTGAAAGGATTGGAGCGACAGAGTCATTGCGCATATTTGTTCTTACAAGTCCAATTTAGCACATGAGTTTACTCTTTCTTCTTTGCCCTCTCTATATCGGTGTAGCTAGCACATGTCGCTTGTTCCGACGTCAGCAAAATGGCACATCCTGTCTGTTCTTCGGTAATTTGCTGTCAACAGATTGTTGACTATATATGCCTAGTACACTGAGTCCATGAGACAGCAGTAAACACTTGGCTCGCCTCGTCTTCCGCAATTAAATCCTTCGTCTGGTGGAAATAATGGTGAAACAGGCGGATCGAATCATGATTTGTCATCGTGTAGATGCCAGTCTAATACCACGACGATTTGCCTCAAATGTTGCTACTAGCGGTCAGATCTAATACAAATGATCGTATCGTTTTTAATTACGAGCGATTGATTTTGGCCAAAATCATCGAGCTGAAATAATATCAAGGGGTTTAGAGCACATCTGTATCACCTGAGCTCTTCTGGAGGCATTTACTTGCGATCAAAGGCCACCTGATTCATTGTATTCAAAGGCTTGTCTCGATGAGATTACTGGAATGTTGCTGCTAAGCATGGACATCTGCCTGTCGTAGAATAGCTACGTTTAAACCGATTGGAAGGCTGCAAAACCTTCGCCATGAATTTCGCTGCAAATCTTGGACATGTGCATGCTATGCGATGTGGTAGATTGCGGTATTACAAATTGATACCTGCAAACTCTTCAGCATCTCGATTACCGTGGTCACTTATGCTTGAGAAAAGGCCAACATTTTGGAAGAGCCACTAACTGCCCACGTCTTCTGATTGGGACTCATTTACTCGCAATACATGGCAACTTCTGCTCTAAGACGCGCAAAAGCTCACATCATTTCAGTCATATCTATCGATACGCAACGACGGACTACTGGACAGTTGATAGTCTTCCATATAAATCGTAGACATCAAAGCAGATGCACCATGTTGGACGATGGTAAACATAGTTTTTGGTTGTCCATGCACTGAATGTGATTGAAAGGAATGATCAGTACGAGCCGTTCTTAGCACTAATATTTTTTTTCGGCGTGTTATCCCAATGCGTATCGATTCAAAGCGTGGAAACACGACCTAATGTCGTCCAAGCCTTCTTTTCCCGTAAGTAATCGCTTTGTCTGTTTGAGATCTTCGCTCTCGCGTAGCATGTTCTTGGAATCGACAACATACTGTATGCTGTTGTCTGACGAGAGCAGCTTGAAAAGAGCATCACCTGCTGATTCTTTCTTGGCCAGCTTTGCTTTTTTCGTTGCGTCATGTAAGCGTCCGTCAGGATGTCCTGTCTCGAATGTGGTTCGTCTGCAATGAGTAATTTTTTCTGAACTCATGATGACTGGTTCGGGTTTGGAAGAACAGTCTCAAGAAATATCGATGTTGGCTGCTCTATCAACGGACTCTTCCTGCTCCACAGAAGCAATAATGGACTTTAAAATATGGAATACGCAGTCGTCGATCTCTACAGCGAAGTATATCACACTTGTCATTCAATCAGAATGACGTGCCACATTTTCCAAACGAGGCAAAGCGCAGCGCAAAATCTAGGTACCCAGAATCATAATAACCTCACTCTTCATACTTGCCGACACAGTTCAGATCGCCTCAAACAATTCGAGGATTCTCACTAGGATACCACTTGAAGGAAAGAGCAAAAGCCCATTACTGATGATCACTGAAGCAAACACGCCGAGTGATATTTTTGGCAGCAGAGGCACCGGAAATTTGATCAGTTCTCCCGCCTGGATTGAGCACATGTTGCACTTCCTCGCACAGATACACATACAACCACACTTGCCACTCTCGGTCATTTCTGTCCATTTGTTATTGGCTGAGTCAGCATGCACGCACTCGATGCGATTCAATTTCTCCACGAGGCCATCAGATAATCAGGAACAAAAACGTCGAAAATGGAGGAAGAATATGAAAATTTGTAACACAATTACTCGGTTCCATGTTGAATCTTCATTCGCTCGGTGCAAACCAATTCTACAAATATCCACATTGTGACGGCATCAAGCGCTAATGCATTGTCTTCATCAAAACCACTGAAGACGAGAATGGTAGACAGCCTTCTTCGTTCCCTTAAGCAGGTTACCAAGTCAAGTGAACGCGACACTACAGGGGTGTTAGATTAATGAACAGCCAATTTCACACTCTACACACGTACTCTGGTCGCAATAGGAAGCTCTGTCTTCGTTTGATGATTGTTGATCATGTTTTTTTGGTATCCATGTGAAGTAGATGAGATGTATTATTGCTGTATCTCTATCTTTTTGGCTGGTGAAGAATCAGAAAGGCAGCCGTCTGGAGCAGAAGTGACAAAAAACCGAAGTCTTTCTGATCATTACTAAAAACGTGGCACTGAGATGCGCTTCGATGTCCCACGTTGATGTAATATCGGTGAGCAGTGTCATCTTGTATAATATCCCTCAAAGGCATCGCGCAAATTTACACGAGTGTATCACCCCCGTTTAAAAGCATATGGTTGATACATCCTTCCATGTTCGTCCCATCTCCATGGATACATTGCGAGTCTTGGTTGACGATAACTGACAAACTCGAGAAACTGCACGGCGTGTTCTTTTAGGATGCGACTTACCTTCTCTTATTAAATATTCAACGTCGTGGCCAGATTCAAGACATAGTTGATCGTGTCTGCGAACATTTTCCTAAACAACGTAAAAATGCATCAGGTGCTGAAGAGAAGCCAAGCGTATGTACATCCGTTCCAACATCGTTCAATGCCAGCGTTGTGCGCCACGAAGAAGACTTCTGACATTTCGAATGGTATGTGAAGAACAAAAGTGTGACGACTACCTTCGCTAACATATTCGATTAGCAACTGCATGGGAAATCCTTTTTTGCTGTATTGCCTCCAGTAGAAAGCACAGAGCTGGGAAAGACCAGGATGCAATACAGACGTGACAATTGAGTAAGATGATGGTATATCTACCATCGAATCTATCCATTCGATCAGCAAAACGCGATACATACATTATAAACAAGCAGCTGTGCCTGTTCACCGTTCCGACCGTGATGATGGCGGTTCTCAATGTTTTTCTCATCTTCCCACATATCCCTTCTTGAATTGATTCCCATTCACTCTCATGCCTCGGTCACTCTGCATTTAATGCAATTTCGCGACACAATAACAAAAGTGAAAACGACGCTGTCATGACCGTCGTCAGGAAAGTCGGGCAAGATTGAAGCGGATAACAAATGATCTATTGGGTAAACAGGCGCATTGGGTCCACTCAAAATGGATACATGTTTATCTTTTCAGGGAGAAATCAAATTGCACCTCGACAGAGAGTTTTGTGCCGCGACTGTAGACACAATGAAGCGTTTTCCATACTGCTGGTTGAGATCTCTTTCGCTACATGTCTCCAACTAAAGCGTTGGTTTGCTATCAGTCTGCCTGACCAACAAGCGCTTTTTTTTTGTCAAAGATGAAAAATGACCGACAGTCGCCAACGAATTCTCAGGTGTTCTTTCCCCCCGATAAAGAGACTGGACCTGCAATTTACAAGGACAGTATTCAACTCGCTGCAATGTGTGGAAAATGGCACAACAATTTAAATGCATCTTCTTACCATGTGCTTCTTAACATTGCTTGAAGAAGAAGAAGAAAAGTGCCGATTGATCAATCCGCTTCCAAGCCACAAGATGAAGCACCACCTTGTAGAACCAGACCTCCTGGTGGACACTCGCGGGACCTTCTGCGTTAATACAACGTCATCGAATGCATGTTTGAATTTGAAGCACCATGCGCCTTCTGATTGTCATGATGAAAACACCCCACTAACATCATAATGCTTCAACACTGTAGATAAAGTTGCATGCATGTACACACATGCACACGCACTTGTGGTAAACTCCTGAATTGTTGCAGTAATTCTTTGCATATATACTTCACGAAAACCCTCAGACCCAAGGACTTTATCTTCTTGGTTTTCTCTGTGCGAGAGACACGTGGAACGTTATCAAAGACAGACGATAAACCGATTGAAGTTGCGGAAACTTGAGGTTGGCAGAAGGCGCATGATGCGGGATTGTTTGAGTATTGTTGTTCATGCGGCTCGTTGTCTTGCATTAAGACAGCACTGGCGAAGATTAAGATGACGGCCGCTCTGTGATGCTTGGTGTTCTTAGGCATGACTCTTCTGTCGGGATCGGTTTGCAATTTCTAGACAATCGAAGATGCATAGACAACCTTCCCGAGAACACATCGTTGTCGTTCAAACGTGGCATATGTTGCCAATAATAGCAGAGTGAGGCTCATGCCATTCCAATGTGCGCGAAAGTGATCTCACCTTTCATCTTTTTTTAGCGTGAGTTCTTTAAGAGTGGTAAATCCGAAATGCGAACGAATAATGGACATTCACGTGTGTGAGCGTGGCGAAAAGATTGTCTTTGTCAGAGGCAGCCACCGTTCATTTTAGTGCCGTAGTCACTCCATCAAAGATTTTACCGCACTGAATAGTCACTCAAACGAGGTAAAACCACGTTTTTGATCATCACAATCATAATCTGAATAGCTACAAATACAGGCAGTAAGCAAAGCAAAGCAATGGAGCTGGTAATCGGATGTGTGGGGAAGCCAAGCGCGGGTAAGTCGACGTTCTTTAACGCCGTGACCGATGGAAAGGCCAAGACTGGCAACTTTCCCTTCACAACCATCGAACCGAACGAAGGCATCACGTACTACATGACCACCTGTCCTTGTACTACAAAGGGCAAGACCGCAGTCTGCCAACCACGCTATGGCAAATGCGAGCAAGGCATGCGATATGTGCCCGTAAAGTTGCTGGACGTCGCGGGATTGATCCCTGGTGCATCTGAAGGTGCAGGTCTAGGTAATAAGTTCCTCGATGATCTTCGACATGCGCATGTCCTGATGCATATCATTGACGTTTCTGGCAAGACGAACGAGAAAGGAGAGGTAAGTGTGAACGAGCAAAGCATTCTCGTGAGCGTATAATGATTAAACACAGGCTTATCGTGTGCATGTGTGGCTAGGAAACAGAGGGATATGATCCAATTAATGATGCCGACTGGTTGAGCGATGAGATCCACAGTTGGGTGTTCAACAACCTCTGGAAGCGATGGGGATCGATTGCTCGACGGCATCAAGCCACCAAGAGCAGTCTGCTAAATACGCTTGTGGGTCAATTGTCTGGCTACGGAGCTACACCGTCCTTGATTGGAACGATGCTGGATACGCTCGGCTGGAAAGAGCCTTTCGATCTTACTGCCTGTGACGAAGAGGCAGTGCATCATCTTGTGAAAACATTTCTAGCCATTCGTTTCCCGACTGTGTTAGTATTAAACAAAGCTGATCAGGGAGACGATACTGACAAGAACATTGAGAAGATCGCTGAGAAATATGGCAGTGACCGGTGTTTTGTGTCAAGCGCAGCGGCCGAATGTTTCCTTCGAGCAGCAGCGAAGCAGAATTATATCAGATATGAACCAGGATCGATGTTCTATTCAACGTTAGAAGACAACGAAGAAGAGAACGTCGCACCTGGACAAGCGCCACTGAAACCAATCGAAAAGAAAATCGCAAAACGGCTAGAGCGCATCTCTGATATGGTACTCTTTCGGTTTGGCAGTACGGGGGTGCGGGCAGCGATTAATGCTGCTGTGGAACTCAGCAATACTGTCGTGGTATATCCAGTCAAGTCTCTTAAAAATTTCTCGACGGATGCGAACGGGAAGGGCGTGTTTGGTGATGCGGTGATGGTGCGACGAGGCACAACCATTCGTGAGTTGGCATATCGTGTTTCACAGTTCATCGGCGCGAATTTTGCGTACGCAGAGGGCGAAGATGGGCGGCGGCTAGCTGAAGATGAACCGATTCTGAACTCGAATCTGATTGTGAAATTTACGACCACCATAGCATCTACCGCTGCTGGGTCCAGTGCCGGAGGAAACACAGATACTTCCAAGAAAACTGCCACGTCCAAAGCATCCAAAGCCAAGTCAGCAGAAGACGACTGATGCCTGCAATAGAATGGATTGTAAATGATTGTAGATGGATAAATGAATCCAACACGAATAATTGATAAGTACGCAAACAAAGCGTTGTTACGTGTTCAAATTCATCTCTGAAAAATAGAGAGCAAGTGAAAGAGATCGAAAACCGAGGAATGAAAAAAATAAGAAGACCTAGCGACTGGAACAGCTGGTAGCAGCTTTACCTGGGCTTTGGGCTGCCACAATACCAGTGTTTTGCGCAACAATACCGAACGATCCCGTGACGAAGATACGGCCCGCTCCGAATGCAAGTGCTGTGAGCTCTTGGTTGCTCTGGATGTTACCGATAAGTGTACCGTTCGACGAGAGGATGTAGATTCCTTTATATACTGCAACATACAGGTTGCCAGCATCATCGACCTTGATACCATCAGCATAACCTTGATCCGTTTCCAGCTCCGGGTAGGCAGTAAAATTAAACAGCACGCGCGAGTCACCAACCGATCCGTCATCCAAAATCGCAAACTCTTTCACGTATGAGTTCCCTTTACGTGAGTTGGTCACATACATGTAATCTTGTTTGGGAGAGAACGCAATCTTGTTAGGGCGGTCCATCGTACAGTCCAGCAGCTCCACTGATGAGTTGCCACCGTTCTTCAGTAAGTACAATCCATTGAATGGGATTTCACGAAGCGGTGAGTTATCTAGCGTATCGCCATCAAGATCAGCGGCACTGGTAGCAAGACCAAATGGACTGTCAGAGAAGTAGAGATGACCCTTGTCCGAGTACTCTGCATAGGTCGGACTATTGAATTTCTTGCCGCGGAAGGTAGTGATGGCATCCACGACTCGTCCCTGACAGGTAGTTCCAAGATCAGCGTACGAGAGCACACCAAGCGTCCGTCCACCTGTGCGAGCCACGACGATCTGGTTCGTTGCACGACTGACGGTCAAACCACCGCAGCCTTTGTAATAAACATTGTCACATCCTTCGGGGTGATTTTGTAACGAGCAACCAGATTGATAGGCGTTCACTTCAACCGTGACCGTGCTATCCGACGAACAAATATCTCCCGACGTATCGATGGTTGTTGTTGTTGTTGTGACAGTGCTACCACTGCTAGAGCTCTCACTAGGCACATCCCCAGTGAACTTCCAAATGGCATTGCCCGTGATATCGCAGAACAATACATTGACTGTCGACGAATCGGAACTAGCAGAGCTGTTGCTGGCCATACCGAACAATCGGCGACCGACATTTGTTTCCGAGATACCATCAATCACTGTAGGCGCCGTGTAAGACGTCGACGCAGACCCGCTGCCATCACCTTTAGAGGACGACACGACCGTCTCAATGTTATTGGTGTTGTCGTGCAGCGCCGCTATAGATGATGCCAGCGAACTGTCGTACACTTGACTGAAGAAACTGAGGCTATCAGACACTGCGACTGGATCAGTCGCCGATACAACGGTCAATGTTGTCTTTGAGGTGCTTGTAGATGTTTTTGACCCATTTGACGTCGTGGTGCTAGATCCACCGGATGTGGTGGTAGACGACCCTCCTGAAGTAGTGGTCGATGAACCACCAGAATTCGTAGTAGTTCCTCCTGATGTGGTGGTGGAGCCTCCCGACGTTGTTGTTCCACCAGTGGTGGTAGTTCCTCCCGATGTTGTCGTTCCGCCATTGGTGGTAGTTCCTCCCGACGTTGTCGTTCCGCCATTGGTGGTAGTTCCTCCTGATGTTGTCGTTCCGCCAGTGGTGGTAGTTCCTCCTGATGTTGTTGTTCCACCAGAAGTAGTAGTTCCTCCTGAAGAGTTCGCTGTAGTTGTAGAGCTACCACCAGATCCATCGCTGTTAGTGTTGGGCGTATTGGATTCGTCTGATCCCGCCGCTGCGCGCTTCTTCGCTCCCTTCTCCAAGATCTTGGGGAATATTTTCGAGTAGAAGTACTTAAATTGTTCTGCTGTCGTGTCCCCCCAGCGCGCCACACGGGTTGGTCGCGCCTCCTTGTACACGTTAAACAGCGCACGCGCCTGATCTTCCAGTGCCGTTTTGTCCGTCGCCATCGTCATCATTTCCCTTAACTGACGTACTGTATCCGTATCGAACGCTTTCAAATCGACGAAAGCTGCAACGTCGTCCAGCACCACGGCATTGCTATTGAGGGTGGACGTCTCGGCCGTGGTGGTCGCCACTACCGCCGCGACGAGCAGTAGGACGGACTTCAACACACGCGCGCCCTTCATTTGACTGACTTTCCTCCCTTTTTCTTTAAGTTCGTAGCTGTTCGAGCTTTGGACTTTGAGCGAGCGGCTCTATACAAAAAATTTCACACTGAACCCAACCAGACGAAATCAGCAATATATTTCCGCTTAAGTACGATTTGAGCAGGTGATTTTCTCCCACCCTGATTGCACAGAAACCGTGCTAGTAACCCCTTTCTAGCCAATCACTGACGCGGATGATAGGACAAGAGCGACTAGGGATCAGATCGGCGCAGCCACTCGCAAAATATTAAATTACAGAGGTACTTACACAAGAATTAATTGCGACCTTCCAATAAGTAAAATTTTATGTGGGACTTCATCTTGTGGCTGCACTGTGGACTGGCTTGACGATGCTAAGTTAGTGTGATTCAAGAGGGTACTAAAATATAGATTTTTTGCTCACTGTGGGTACATTTTCGGTTATTTCTATTGTGAGAGAGTGCGGAAAGATTGCAATAGGAGTGACAGGCAACTGATCCCACTCTGAGTAGTGATTTGGTGCATAGTCTGTGGGTATCACCCCTTCTCCTCTTCTTTGGAGTGTTACATCAACGTAAGTACATAGGAATATCGAAACAAAACGAGACTACATGGTGTTCAAATCTGCCATTTACCAACCTGTTGATTTTCAGGCGTTTGGAACTTTCTGTCAGACATCAATAAAGCAAAAATTTTCCCATACTGGGTGGCTCCTTTTTCTGGACATTGAAAACGACTACCCCTATACGCCACCTATTTTAAGGTTCTCTACGTATCACAATAATCCTAAATTTATGTGACGAACATGATCTCAGTAGCTGAAGCAATGGTTGTGCACCTGACGTCACTCATTTAACGGCTGCCAAGAGGATGATGATGCTGCGCCTGCGATCCTTCTCCGCTCGCGTCAATGGTGCTACCCGCAATCGTATGTTCCACAGTACATTGGCGAGTGCGTCATCTATTTTGCCATCGTTTGGAGTCGCATTCGACATCGACGGCGTATTGGTCCGGTACACTAACAATGCGTTGTTTGTTAATGTCTCTATGGGCATTACCTATTAATTGCTTACTTTTTGTGTTCATCATTCATTAGTGGTGGCCAAGAACTTCCACACGCGCGGCGAGTGCTGGAGAGCCTTCGTAAAAACAACATCCCACATGTGTTTTTGACGAATGGAGGAGGTGTGCAAGCGTAAAATGCTTATATCACAATTCCAGACAATGTCACATCGTATTATGATGGATAGGCTGTATGGAAGAGGTCAAGGCTGCAAATCTTGGAAAGGCATTGAACATGGAAATCGATCCGGCACATATGGTGCTCTCCCATACGCCGATGCAGGAGCTCGTAAAGACCTATGGAGGTTTGTGTTGCCTGTATTTTGTGCTATCGGCGCATCCATTTTTGGTATTGAATGGTGTTATTCGCTTCATCAGACTCGAGGGTGTTGATCATGGGCTCTTACGATGTTTATACTGTGGTGCGTTCCGCTTATGCGCTTCGAGTTGCACTTACTTGCACAACCATTAAGAGCGTGCTGTTAATCTTTATGAAAATAGGCGAAGCGTTATGGTTTCAAGAAAGTCGTATCGATAGAAGACCTTGCCCACCACTACCCAACGCAATATCCATTTCGCAAATATGAATACAAGTACGTGTATCTACTCTTCATGCAATCGCCCATGGAAGTCACTTACATATTGCTGCTGCTGATACAGACCTGCGCCTCACCATGATGAACCCATCGCTGCCATCATTGTCATGCATGACCCCATCGATTGGGCCGTGGAGATTCAGATTGCCGTCGACGTCTTGATTGGAGGTATAGCAATCAATAGTAGGGAGACTAATCTACAGTGATAAGTGGTCTCAGTTTGGTTTTGTCTCAGGTAATCCACCTGGAAGTGGTCGACCGTGTGGGACGCAGACACCACTGTACTGTAGCAACGATGATTTCGTCTTTAGTAGTGCCTATCCGTTCCCTCGCTTTGCTGCAGGTAAAAGCGATCAAATCTGTGGATATCCATTTCTTATTATTGAATTGACACTGACCTGATCGTGCAACGAACGAATAGGTGCCTTCACGCGGTGCCTCAAGCTCCTATACGAAGAGTCCACTGGTGAAAAATTGCAAGTCACACAATATGGCAAACCACACAAAGTGACCTACAAGTACGTTCTCTGTTACATTTCTTCTGTGTGTTTGAGATTGCATTATTCCTCACACATCTGTGATTGCGGGCTGCAGCTACGCTGAAAACCTGCTCAATATCATCTCTGGTCATGATCCATCCAGCCCATTGAAGCGCATTTATGGCATTGGTGATAACCCTGCTGCCGACGTTCATGGCGCCAACAGCGCTGGTGACAACTGGAGCTCCATTCTCGTGCGAACCGGGATCTACGATGGCAGCAAAGCTCCTTCACATCCACCGGATGTTATCAGTGACTCGGTTCTTGAAGCTATTGAGCACATATACGCTCAAGAAGGAATTAATCAATCGACCTTATAGATGCCAAGCGAGATGATTTTGTACCAGATTCCTATGGGTATAATCAATTATCCATTATAATAAAAGCGACATTGTTGGATACGAGTCCTTATTCGTGTGTTCACACAGCGAATTCTGCAGTTCATTCACTTTGTCAATGACTAACTTCTATTTATCCTAATATTGATGACAAATCTCTATACTATAATGCTCAAAATTGCTCTTGATACTAATAATTTTGTCAGTTTGTTGATACCATTTATCATGCACATCCAGCAGAACTCGAGTCTTGAACTCGATTACTGAGGTGCTAATACTGATGCTGTCATGTTCCGCAGCCATACACTGAATTCCTGCAAGACAGCACGTTCTTGTACGGCAGTAAGACTGGTATGACTGGGAATGATTTCACTTGGATTCACTTGAGCTTCTGCGCCTCGTTTGCAGTCTGGCTCGTCTAAATGGTCGGTGGTATCGATGTCTTCTGCACACAGCAAATCCTCAGTGCGTGGTGACAAGTGACCACCTTCGTCAGAGCGGTTACTAACCATTCCATCCCGTCCAGTAGGTGCATCATTCGCTTGATTTTTTTCTGTGCTTGCTGTCCCTGCTGCAGTAGCTCCTGATATGTTGTCTGTTTTTGCATCGACAGTCATCGCTGCATGCAACAGTGATCGGCACAATTTCGTCAGCGATGGTTCTATCTCTGCAGAGTTAACATATCCAGCCGCCACTGCTGTCTCTACCGGTGGGAGTGCTGTCTCGTTAGCTGCTTCTTCAATTCGTTCTGCAAATGATGGTCGATTCGAGAGCTTCGTATACTTTCGCTTCGTGAAATTCGGCTCTGTCGATCGCCCTGTCGTATGAAAACCAGACACATTTCTTTGATTTCGCTTGGCAGGAGTGGTGGAGTCGGATTTCTGAGCAGGTGGAGCGCTTCTCGATAGCAGTTCCAGTGCGAATGGGTGGTGATGATGCGATTGTGGCGTCTGCTGCTGCATAAGATTAGGAGGCACTTCGAAAGATGACTTTCGGTAGATTCGTTTGGCTGGTTTCACGCGCATAGCTTGGTCTGGACTTGGTACATCGGAACGCTCCTCGGGAGCAGCAAATACGAGCATTTTCTTGGCCGATACAAACGTTTCTGTGTTACGACATTGCTAAAGGAATTTATGTAATAGTGAGTTAAAGAGCGGTTAATACTTGTCGGCAATATATACGAGAAACCCACATGGCAAGCACAGCGAGAGGTGCATGGGACTCCCGCCTGATGGCATTCACAATAGTTTTTCATGCAACTGCTTTTTCTGCAATTGCATCCGCGCAAATGTTGACTGGTACCAGAGGCTACTTTTGGTTGGAACGCCATAGGATTTCGATCTAAAATTGCTGCAATCGCACGCTCACGCTCAGTTTGATGTTCCTGTAGAGCAATTTCCATCGATTCAGCTTCGAGGAGGTGTCCAAACAGCAGCTCATAGCATACTTACCGGCCGATTCTTGCATCCTTCGCAATTGCATCGAGCGTCACACATCCGTTGAGCGGCGAGGCATTCGCAGTACAACTTTAAACAATATGATTTCTTGCAACTGCAGCCTTTCATTCTATCCTGTTTAGCACCATAGATCAACACAAACGTGGTCAGCACATCACACATCTTAGCACCAGCAATAGGCAATCAGCATCGAACCGGTACGGAGGAACAGCCTTTGCATGGGCAGTTAGCTGTACAGCCTCCGAAGCGACTGAGGCACGCACAATCACTTGTGCAGATCCCTCCACGACAAGCACATACCCCTCGAGTCATTTGATTTGTGTTGGCTGATGGAAACTCTGTCTTGATACTATCAGCGGTGGGAAATGATGTGCTTGATGGACCGTGAGAATGGCCGTCATTACTGATTGGAAAAGTAGGACATGTTCGCAGATTCTCGAGTTTCCTGGCAGCTGGCATTGGTGAGCGAAAAGCTTTTTGTGTTCGTTTTTCGATGGCCTGAATAGCATGTGCAATCTCTAGTCGATTGTGCTGCAGTTGGAAATCAACATATCGAAAAATAAGAAGACAATTCAGAGAGAAGGAAAGAGAGCAACCATCGCACCTCTCGGTTCTTGCAGCCGATGCACTGGCAACGATCACCACAGCGGCCATTGGCCGCGAAACACTCGCAGTATAATTTAAGGCAGCTCGATTTCTTGCAATTACATCCGCGGCGTCTGGAGGGGGAAGGCGACGGCTGGAGGTCGGTATTCATACTCGGTGATGAGGATCAGCACTCTAGGTGTGGAGCAGGCTTGCTGAAATAACCTTTGTAGTGTTAAATAATACTACAGAGCAGGGCAAGGCTGAGTTAATAAGCGAGCTCTCCATAGACGC
Organism: Pilasporangium apinafurcum; assembly: GCA_001600495.1. Classification (NCBI taxonomy): domain Eukaryota; phylum Oomycota; class Peronosporomycetes; order Pythiales; family Pythiaceae; genus Pilasporangium; species Pilasporangium apinafurcum. Next base: position 253,309 of record BCKE01000031.1, on the reverse strand, counting down.
AGAGGAAGCTAAATAAAGAGAGTAAGAGAGAAAGCATCGAGGGAGGAAGCACGAACCTCCTCCACCACAGACATCAAAGAGCCCCAGGCTGGACAACTTGGTTCGATATCAATGGAGCAATTGTTGTCAATGCCCAGCGCGAGATTCAAAAAATTAAAAGAAAATTTGAATTTGAGAGCGGCAATTTTCTAAAATTTCGTGAAAATTGCTTTGAATAGAGCACCGTCACTATTTTTTTGTAGTGGGTATAACATAAACATGATTCAAATACAGCGCCGTCACTAGTCCAACAGTTAGGATGACACTTTATAGATGCTGTGGAAAATATGACACATGAACAAAATGGATTGATATCTTCAGCAACATCAGCTTGTCATTAGAACGTTTGTTAGAACACAACACCGCACAAACGCAGTATGTCTAAAAAACATCATGAACTTAGTAGTCAGCGCCACCACCGAACATGTCCATGCCACCGCCAAGATCCGCTTCTTCTTCTTCTTCAACTTCTTCCTTCTTGGCTTCAGCTGGGGCAGCACCGCCGGCAGCAGGGGCAGCGGCAACGGCGAAGGCCGATGGGTCAGCCAAGAACGCCTTGTAAGGCTCAGCCTTAGCGAACGAGAAGGTCTCGCATTCGACAGCCACAGCCACAAGGGTCTTGAAGGCGTTGGCAACCGAGTGAGGAATCGACGCCAGGGTTGGGAAGCCGATTTCGAGCGAGACAGCAGCCACATTGCGCAGACCAGCGACAAACTTGGCGCACAAGTCGTCTTCGGTCAAGTCCAAAACGGCAGGGTCAAAGAGCGAGCCGTTGTCGTAGACAGTTTGGATCACCAGACCGTACGAGAACGGCTTGATGTTAAGCTTTTGGAGGAGCGCAGCTTCGGAGTTACCGACCTTGTCGCCCTTCTTGGTCAAAAGCACTTCGTTGGTGATTTCAATCTGACCCTTTTGAATCTTGGTAGAGATTTGCAAGGCCTGGAAGAAAGAAGTCTGACCAGGGTCACAGCCAGTTGGTCCAGGAGGCACAACAACATCGATTGGGGCAATCGAACCGACACGAGCAGGGGCAGGGACCTTGTTCGATTCCAAGACTTCACGCACTTCGTTCAAGTCCGCGTTGGTGAACACGAAACCGACATTGCCCTTGAGCAATGGGACAAATTGTTCAAGTGGGTGACCAGGGTTCTTCTTGATGAAAGTGTTGAACACCTTGCGCATCAAGGTGTTCTTGCCCATCAACACTTCAGCCTTGCTGCGAAGCGCCATACGGATTTGCTGCATCTGGTTCGAGCCGACATTATCGACACCAACCAAGAAGATGCGGGTGTAGTTTTCGAGCAAGAGTTCAAGCTTGCCGAAGTATTCTTGCTTACGTTCCTGAGAGAGACCCATGTTTGCTGAACCAACGCAGTCGCTTTAACCAACAACAATGATGTGGAGACTTGCGCTTAGAGTTGGAAAATGGCCGCGAACAAACCATCCTCCTCTGTCCCAAATCACTGGAGCTCCTCGCTTCCACCAATCTCCAAACAACCATGCATTAAAAATTTATTGCGCTAATCTTCCCTACATATTTATAATAAAATACCGCATATATAAATATATATACTTGGGTGAGCTTAGCGTTCAATGGGACTGACTGTGCTATTCGTTATAAGAGGTATATTAATTTAGAAGATCCGTCACAGAAGGAAAAAGGGTACGGTTACGGAGTTACATGTAAACGCGTGTCAGGGTTACGCTTTCTGGATCCGTTGAGGGGCGGAGCTGAAGCCAAAAAAGAGCTGCTGAGCAAACTCTCTCTTGCGCACAGAGAGGAGGAAGACGAAGACCATTGTATAAGTTTTACTGCGAAAGGAAGCATGTCGGAGGCACTAGCAACGCAGGTAGTGGAGTACTTCCACTCCCTGCTGCATTCCGATACTGCCAACGAGATTATGGAACACGTGCACGCGTTCCTCGAGCGCTGGGGATGTCCAAAACCGTATCCCGACGCTGAACGACTCGCGATCGCGTTTGCGACTGGTATCTTCACGATGCTGGCATATTTTGTGCTTTTTGGGAAGCGCCATCGTCGTCGTAGACAAATTCTGCAGGAAGAACTGGATCGAGCGTACTCGAAAGTGCAAGAGCTGCAGGAGAAGATGGCGGAGGTACATACATTCTAAGGGGAAAGGAGAATGCATTCGCGTATAGAATTCAATTTTGAGTTGATATTTGTAGATGGAAGAAGAGGAAGCCGTGAACACGAGAAAATCCAAGAAGCAAATTCGTATCTGGATGGATGGCGCATTTGATATGATGCACTATGGCCATATGAACGCCTTCCGTCAAGCACGTGCACTCGGCACGTTCTTGGTTGTGGGTGTGAACGATGATGAGTCCATTACTGCTTGCAAAGGCGCCCCTCCTGTTCTCAATAATGGTATGTTTGCATTTGTGCAAATAGTGGTTATGCGTGTCTTTTTGATTTGTGAAACTAACATTGGATTTGTATGCTGTGAAATGCAGAGGAACGTATTGCGTCGGTGGATGGGTGCAAATTTGTTGATGTGGTCGAACCGCATTGCCCGTACATCATGAACGAAGAGTACTTGCAACGCATGATCAAAAAGGTATGGAATAAGTTTACTGTGTTGCCCACTGAAGCTCATAACTCATTATGTTGTCGTATATTTGCAGCACAACATTGACTACGTGGTGCATGGCGACGATCCATGCATTGTCGATGGCAAGGATGTGTACGAATCGGCACAGAAGCTCGGCAAGTACCGCACGATTCCTCGCACAGAAGGCGTTTCCACAAGCGACATTCTCGGTCGAATGCTAGTCATGCACAAGACTCATCACACCCACGACGTGTACGGCAACGGCCAACTGTCATCAAAGCTGAAATTAGCTCTGGAACGGCCATCCAAATTCCTCACGACGAACCGCATGCTGCGACTATTTTCTGTGGGTAATCACGAGCCGAAAAAGACGGACAAGGTCGTGTACATCGACGGTGCTTTCGACATGTTCCACGCAGGCCATGTGGAGATCCTGAAACTTGCTAAGCAAGAAGGAACGTATTTGATCGTAGGCGTGCACAATGATAGCGTTGTAAACGCTCATCGTGGGCTCAACTTCCCGATCATGAACCTTCACGAGCGTGTGCTCAGTGTCCTTGGATGCAAATTTGTCGATGACGTGCTAATTGATGCACCTTGGGTTGTCACGAAGGAGATGATTGCATCGCTCAACCTGTCGGTCGTCGTCCATGGCTCACATCGTGACCAAGACCATCTTCCAGGATTTTCATTGGAGGAGCATTACAAGTACGCACGTGAAGAAGGCATTTTCAAGGTCATTCAAAGCCCCAGCACACTGGATGTGAATGATATTGTTGCACGGATCAACGACAATCGCGAGCGGTTTGAGAAGAAGTTTGTGAGCAAGATGAAGACTGAAGAGGAATACTACGCGGATCGGTATAGTAAGGCGCGCAATAACCAATCGACTTGAGCAGAAATGAACTAGGGAAGAAGGAGTTGGTAAAAGAGTTAGCGTATATGGAAATGAATGCATAACTGTAAGTGGGATTGCATTTAGCAACCATCGTTGTCATCTGTCAAGCCGACGTTCGGAAGTTCAAACGCTGCACATGACTCATTTGTGTCATGAGTGCACGTCGGAATCTCGTATTTTCAAGGTCGGTAGTTTAGATCTTATATTTAGGACACTATACAAATCCAAGTCACTATCTCTAATTTAGTGCTGGATCCTATTTCTCAGCGATCCTTTCTACCTTTTTAAGGCACACACTCGGAGAGATTCCCAAGAGGAAGATGCGTACGTGAACGTAGATTGCTCTCTGTATGTGTGTGGATATGATAGAAACATAAGCAGCAACAATGGATTAACCTCCATGAATATGTGTAGGTGCCGTTTTTCCGCTCTCATGCCGTGCCTTGAAGGCAGCAACATGGCCTAAACATCCGACAGTCGTCCCTCCTCCCCAACTTCAACTCACTCGCCGCTGGAGTCAACACCGTGTTGCCATTTTACGTTTCGCCTCCTCAACTGCACGCGAAGAAACGGCTGCGGCTTTGACTTCAGTCACCACACGCACACTCGCGCTTCTGTTATCAGTTGGCGCATTCACTTCTGGATCAATTGCGTTCTCTGCACCAAGGAAAATGGAATCCGCTGAAGCTATCAAAGCCCAAGAACTTTACGACAATGCGGACTACGACCGCCGCGCGTTGCTGCAAACGCTCCGAGAGACACACGCTGGTAAGGCTCGTAGGTTTACTAGTATCTGCTTATCTATCTAAGGTACTGATCTTCTGTTGTGTTTTATTAGCGCATCCGGAGGATGTGGGCGTGATTTGGCGACTGGCACGAGCCGCTTATGATGTGGCCAATTTGAAGGCAACACCAACCGATGAGAAAAAAGAACTCACGTACTATGCGCGTGACATCATCCAGAAAGGACTGGACATTACCGAAGATGATTCCCAAGTGCACAACTGGTAATACGAGCGTAGAGCAACACTCTTACACAAGCCAGTACGAGTAATTTCTAAACATTCTCTGTCCGTGTTCAGGTTCGGCATCATTCTCTCTTCCATTGGTGACTATGAAGGCTCCAAGGTGTCGATCGCCAACTCGTTCATCATCAAAGGTCACTGGGAGAAATCGATCGAACTGAATCCAACAAACCCAACGACGTACCATCTGCTTGGCCGCTGGTGCGTTGCTATCGCCGATCTCTCATGGTTGGAGCGTAAGGCTGCTGCTGTACTCTTCGGTACACCACCAGAGTCATCCTACCAGGAAGCGCTCGACTTTCTGTTGAAGTCAGATGATCTCTCAAGTGGCTCATGGAAGAAGAACACGCTCTTGATCGCGCAAGTCTACTACAAGATGAAGAACTGGGCCAGTGCCAAGGAATGGACAGAGAAGGCGCTCGCAGTGCCCGTCAAGACCGAGGAAGACCAGACCGCGCAGGAAGAAGCCACTGCATTGCTTAAGAAACTCTAGGATGGTGAGAAGGAGGAAGATACTATGTTAGTACTCCTTAGATCCCACTGTGGGATTGGTAGATAGCAGAACGTAATAACACGTCTGTACTCCCTTCATCTGTTCATGAATCGAGTAATGTAGATATAGCCGTCTCCTCCATGTATCCACAGGAATTCTCCTTGCTAATACCGTCAAAGCTTCTTCATCGTAGCTTCTCGTCATCAATTTGCGATCGCCGTGAAGTAGCAACAGCAAAAGTGGCTGCTCCTCTCCAGTAAAAACATCATTAAAAAACCTCACATGCTGAGGTTCTGTTTGGGAAGGGGGGCGTGCTGCAATTAAGGTTTTATTATGGCGTTATTAGATTAGTGCGGCAGTCATAATAACCAAGAAGCCGCCGCTGTTAGAGGAAGGAATTGAACAGTAGAAGCAGCTGGGCGGAGATTCATCCGCCTCTTTCTCTCTCTGAGTGGTTTTGCTGGCGCTGCCGACGACCGCTGCTACTACTGCTGTGGTATATTGTCTACCGACCGCCATGGCCATCACGTCGGATGAGGTCAATTTTCTCGTCTATCGCTATCTGCAAGAGTCTGGTAACTAAAACCGCCCCAGTTGGGCTCTGTGATTTTCCATGAAAGAGTAATAGAGGAGAGAAAAATTGATCTCGTGAGTATATTGTGTGCGTATGATATGATAGGCTTCATGCACTCGGCGTTCACGTTTGCGTACGAAAGTCAACTGGCAAAGTCAAGTGTGATCAGTGCGGAGTTGCCACCAGGTGCGCTGGTGTCGTTCATCCAGAAAGGGTTGCAGTACGTGGGCATCGAAGCACATATTAATGAGGTATGGCGGGCAGGCAGAACCAACAAGTGTTGATATACAGAGAGATTAACAGCGTCAGGTGATTAGGATGGCACGGAACGCGAGTGCGACGGCGAGTTCTCGCTGCTGAGTCCGCATATTTGTCGAGTGGCACAATCCGCGAGTAGTAGTGCCAAAAGCTTAGGATTCAAAGCATCCAATAAACGGAAACGCAGGGTTGAGGGATCCCCCGATGCCGTCGATGCTGCCAAAGGTACGTGCTTGATGTGTTATAAAGAGGAAAGAAGGAGACTAACTGGTGTGTATGTTTTCACAAGTCACAGAAGTAAACGGCGTGGAGAAATTCGACAAAGAGTCACTCGTGCTGCTGAGTGGTCATGAGAAGGAGGTGTACGCGTGTCTGTGGCATCCGCTGAAGAACGTTTTGGTCTCTGGATCGAGCGATTCCACCGCACGGATTTGGGACATACCGAGCGAGTTGGCCATCGACAAAGAGAAGACACTGGCGCCAGTACCGACGGTGCTGCATCACGGCATGGGGCCACACAAGGATGTCACAACGCTTGAGTGGAATGTATGGCTCTCTCTCTCTCGGTTGGTTCTGGTGGGGTGAGTGGCAGAAGCTGACACTTTTTGTCTTTTTGAGTGTAGCATGACGGATCGTTGCTAGCATCAGGCACGTACAATGGGAAAACACGAATTTGGAGTCCCGGTGGAGAGTTGCAACATACGTTTCAGTACCACAATGGTCCGGTGTTTGCCGCACGGTGGAGCAAGTCCAGTACGTTCCTCCTCAGCGCCAGTTTTGACAAAACAGTAGCGATTTGGAATACGACGACAGAGACTAAGCGGCAGCAACTTAAACTACATGAAGGTTGGTGATGGACGTAAGTTGAAAGATAAAGAGCCACTTTATTGACGCTTACTGATTGCGTATTTAGATCCAATCTTGGACGCCTCTTGGAAAGACGATACAACGTTTGCAACGTGCTCATCGGATATGAAAATTTGCATCACGCGCGTGGGCGAAACTCAAGCTGATGTGATTCTGCGTGGCCACACGGATGCTATTAACTCGGTGAAGTGGGATCCATCAGGACGATTGTTGGCGTCCTGTTCGGACGATTACACGGTCAAGATATGGGATCCAACAAAAAAGTTACAGTCATCATCAGCGTCATCAGATTCAGCCGACAATGGCACATCTGAAAAGATGGAAGTAGACAATGCCGTTGTACCAGATGGCAGCGAGATGTTGGTCCACAACTTGCAAGAACATACGAAGGAAGTGTACACGATCCGTTGGAGTTGTACTGGTCCTGGAACAGCATTCCCGAATGGTCCACAAACACTAGCGAGTGCATCGTTTGATGGTACAGTCAAAGTGTGGGATGTAGAGGCCGGTACATGTTGTAGAACGTTTGAGCACCAGTACGTCGTGAATGCTTCTATCTGGTTGAGCTATTTCACCACCATTGTTTTATCTAACAACTGCATTTTGTTGATTGTGTAGATATCCAGTGTATGGTGTTGCATATAGTCCGAATGGAGAATTCTTGGCTAGTGGCACAATGGGTAGCGGAGCAATAGGAGGAATTGTCAACGTCTGGTCTCTCAAGGTATGCCTGTAGTCACATTGTGCCTAATAATGGCCGTGATTCTGTCGCTCATGATCTAACCGTGCGAATGTGAATAGGATGGGAGTTTGGTGAAGACGTATCAAGCCAATGGGGATATTTACGAAGTAAATTGGAACAAACAGGGCGATCTCATCTCAGCATGTGTCTCGAGCGGAGATGTCGCGATTATCAGTTTTCGAATGTAGTATTTACAACCCGTTGTTGGCGGCAATAAGCAACAAAACACCCATGTACCACCCACGCCATTCTCATACTCTTACCATAGACACACTCACCAACCTACACTAAATGTGTTTCTTGATTGGTTTATATGCACTCCTGTATTTCCATTTCCTTCAAACTCCTTCAGGCAGCTCATGATTGTAATTGCAACGCTAGCCCAGCAACCGAGTTGGTTTGCTTACTGGCTACTACAACACAGTAGTGTGCTTGGAGTAAGTGAAATTCTTCCAGTTCGTCGAATATTTCGAGTTTCTCGCGTCTATCATCACCACGAAAGAAATTTAACGTCAGTCAATCACTCAGTCGTTAATTCAGCCATAAATAGGTCTAGACGTACTTGAGTCGTTCTTGCTCATTGAGATACTTGTAGTAGATGTCGTTCATGTCCCAACACTGCACCATCTGGAAGCCATGCACATGGAAGCGGTTGATCTGCGTTTCAACCGTGGGATAATCGTGGATGCTGAGTAAATCACATCCACGAGCTTTGATATTGGCCATCATCACACGGCCAAAAGCGTCATCCGGCAGAATTTGCTCATAGAGCACAAAGCTCACGTCATTGAAGAACTCGGAGGTCCACTGGATGAGTTGGGAGGAATACTGAGCTTCCATGTAGATCAACACACACTCGGACACGAACAACGTTGGTGCACTGGATAGAACAGACATAAACAAAAGGAGAGAATGTCAACCAGCATATTTGGAGTGTCAGCGTTTGACTTAGAATATATCACTTGTACCTTTGGTCAATTCCTGCACCAACCAGCATCTCCTGTGTGGCTTTGAGATCGCGAAGATCACACGGTAATAAGTGATACCCTGGCACATGCAGCTCCGCATAACCTATCCAAACAAAAGATAGATATCAATTGCAGTCAATAAACATGACTCCTCGTCATATTATGGTCCTGAGTTACTTGGTTTGACTGCTGCTTGGAAATCCGCAGGTGTATTAATCCCTAGCACTTCTCGGAGCTGCTGCCGACGCCTGATTGCCGCTACTTTCTGCATCGTCACGTCCTGGAAATCCAATTCAAAATATTCGCACTGCTGCTCGACCAGTTCGCTGTTTTTTTTCAACCGATAGAAGAGTGTGTCGTGACCTGCACCCAATATCACCACTTGCGTTTTCAACTTCTGCTGCGTTTGATGCATTTGAAGGAATTTCCGGACGAGCGTCTCGATGGCCGTCACACGTGCGTAGTACCCGCGATTGATCAGCGGCATCCGACGCGACGGATTCTTGACGAAGAACGACACAAACGCGTCCTCATAGTACCCGAGTGAGCTGGCAGACAATTTACAGAGCGACGCGTCTCCCGCTGTCGCCATCACTGCATGCACATGGTTTTCCGCCATGGCTGCCATTATCGTAATTGTCTTTGTATCCAAAGTACCAAAAAAAGGAAATAATTATAGTAAATTTTGTATATGCCGCAAATAAAAACAAAAATTGCCATATGTCGCTAATAAGAAAATGCGTTCATCTTGCAGGATTGCTTCTATTCTACAAGAATCATTCTTCATGCTTTTTTCATTCTATGATGTCTTTGGATATGCTCAGACTGTGACTATGATGGGATCAGATTAGTTGCTTTTCAAATTTAAGATTTCCTGATTTTGATTCCCTGCCATCAAAATTGTCCGAAGGTCAGGATCCATTTGGTCGATATAATCCTTCGTCTGCACCACTTTATACATCCTGCGGATCGCTGTCATCATTCGTTTTGTCATCGGTAACTGTGGCAAAATCCGCCGTGCATCCGTGATCTCCACCTGCGCTTCTTCGACTAACCGTTTCCCAAGCGCAAGCTTCTGATGACCCTGCTCCAGCATCTCTTTCAATTCTGCCGTCTTCTTCGCCCCTAACGTCGCTGTGTTGAGCTGTAAATCTTCGTCGCGAAAGCTGTCGACGTATTCAATCGCTTTTAGTCCCTCCTCGATATGTCGTTCACCCGTGGCACGCTTGATCATCGCATTCTGCAGATTCTTTTTGCCTTCTTCTTTTCGAGAGGAAAGGTGCACCAAACCATGCGCCAATGCGTTGAACAACCACCGTGTGAGGCCCATGATCACTTGTATACGTGTCAGCACAGATGGCAATCCATCCATTCGATTAATTCGTAAAGCGAGTTCATGGGCGCGTTTCATTGCTGACAGCACATCACAAGTCCGAACCTGCAGAAAGTAGGCAAACTGACGATCACAGAGCGGCACTTCGTCAGTGGAAGCTCTACCACCCCCAACTACACCCTGTTGGGATTGCGAGGACTCGATTTGCAGCCATAAGCCTTCGAAAATATTCCGTTGCGTTGTTTGACGGAACACGGCACCTAAAGCATGGAGAGATGTGCCATCGGCATACCCAAAGATCCCGACGATTTCTTCGCGTTTCGCTGCGTATTCGCTTCGCAACTCGAATCTCGTGCCCTTTTCGCACTGGCCATACCATTTCGACAATCGTCCCGTGCTGGTGCCAAAGCGCAGTCCGTAGATCGTCTGGGAGGCAAAACCCTCGATTGAAATCAGCACTTCACCTTTCGATAGTGCAAACACTTCACGGTTTCCGAATGGATTTCCATGCAATGCACCTTCATGCGATGCCGAAGAGTTTGTCTTCACGACGAGTGAGATTCCATCAACTTTTTTTCCACACAGTACGATCACTTCACTGATACTTCCATACGGCGGTGCTTTTTCATACCCAAATGATCGCCCGACAGCCGCGCCATAAATTGAAGTAGACCGTTCGACGTAGTGATGCACTTTGCGGTCGTTGTAAGCTTCAAACATGAGCCGATTCTCCAGTGCCAACCGTGCACGTACTTCTGTCTCGTGCTCTTGGAATAACTGCTTGAGCGTTGGAGATCCCGATACTATCTCGTGAAGCAACTGTACATTGCGCAGCAATCTCTTCCTCAGCTTCGTGGTGGGTAATTGTGCTTGTAGAGCAATCAGCTTGCAGTAATAGGCGTCCAAATCAACCACGCACTGTCTCCATAAGAATGGAAGCTGTGCTCGGCGTGATTCATATGTGTACTGGATTTTCACGTGAGATTTCATCGCATAGAAGACTGTATGCATCCGCCATAAATCCTGCTTGCGACGTGCTAATGCAACCATCTGGCGCTTCGCGTACGTAAATTGTGTGAACTGCACCCATCGAAAAAACGTTCCATGGAACGTGTTGGCAGGTGAATACTTTGTCAACGCATTCCGTGACGACGACCACGTCCCATCAAGCAGCTGGTGGTTCCGCAGAAAATGCTCGTATTTCCAAACCAAAAGCTGTCGTTTTCGGAGGTCGACAGAGAGACCTGGAGATTGGTGCTTCCATTTCCATACAACGTGCTTTAGAAGCATGCGAAAAGCTCGAAATTTTAGTTTTAGTTCATAGAATGCATTCATGTGTTTTTCCCAGTACATAAAACGTTGGCAAAGACGGAGCCAATTTCGGAGTTGCGCACGGCGGCAGAGTAATGTTGTATACTTTAGCATTACGATCACACGAAGGCCACGAAAACTTGACTTGAGCATCACATGTCGTTGTTGGCGCAGTAGATCGTCAAAGACTCGATCAAGCGTATCGTGAAGGCGATGACCACGGGTTCGCATGATCTGTTGGGCTTGCTGCATTTGTGCCGCTTTGATTTTCATCGTAATTGCCACCTCCTTTCGTAAGAAAATTTCTTCGTTCTGCTGCTTCTGCTTCAGCCAGAGTTCGCGTTCTTTTATCTTGTCCATTCGAATGCTGTCATTGGCAAGAATGACGAGTAGGTCTTGACGAAGTTCCTGTGCGTGGATGGGGTTCACCTCAATGCCTTGCAGACGCCATTCACGATCTTTGCACCAATGTAAAACTACCTCATCTTTCTTTGCTTCCAATATGCTTTGCGTCCTCAAGTCATCATCTTGTACTTTGGCCACGCCATTAGCATCACATGCAGGTGGCATTTTATAAATGACTCCTATCATCCATTGACGAAATCGCCGGTGAAGAATGCGAAACCCACCTAAGTCACTCGCAAATCGGTTCTTCTTCGCATGGTTTACCATAGTTTTCAGTGCCATCAGTAATTGCCGCCCAATTTGCCGAAAGATGATAACGTTGCCAATCATCTCACGTCGATCGACTTCTCGATATTTCAAGTACAAGGATAAACAGAGGTCATATAAACGACTCTTCCGCTTAATTTTCGGGCCCAATTCTGTTTCCATGATACGAGAGAGCGCTGGAACAGCCGATACTACTTGATCACTAACTGCCGTAGTATTATATATATCAGTGGATGGATCATAATAGCAACTGGGCTCTCCATGTATGGGCTCATCCTCGAGATCATCATCCACCATAATTTCCTCATAACTTGTGAATTGCTCCACGCTTCCTTTATTCTCAGCAACAACCGATGCACGCTGCGACATAATTGAGACGGATATTCCCCTATCCAGTTTTCCTGACGTAGTTGAAACATCTTCACCGTACCATAATGCGGTATTATGTGGTGAATGACTCTGCCCGTTCCATTGTTGATGGTTCGTCTGATTATTTTGCTTCACATCAAGTGAGAGAATACATTTTAAGCTGCGCCTTTCCAGATCCTTTTTCAAAATTGTATAATACCGCCAGATATAAAATGTCACCCTCACCATGTACAGCCTGTGCAGTCGTTGAAGTGCATGGCCTTGACCCTTCCAGATCCGATAAATGGCCATTTTCGTTTCTGTCCGACGGTTCCATTCACTCCAACAGGTTTGAAGAAGCCGCTTCGCTTTCTTTTTCCTCACACGCGCGACTTGTTTCTCAAACCACTTGTTTTGTCTATATCGAGCTTTCACAGCACGGAAATGCCGTAGTTGGATATAAGTTTTCACAAGCCGTGTCAAAAAGGAACTCTTTCCTCGAGCAATAATCATTTGTTGCAAAAATCGCTTCCACACGTAAAATGGCCAGAAGCATGTGCGATAGAAACCATAATACTCGTAACGTTTGCGTGTCAAATACTTCCACGCAACAAACTTGCGCATAACGTATTGCCGTAAAGTCTCAGCGTGTTTGGTGAATTTCCTCCATTCAAGAAAGACTGCCTTCTTTAGTCGGAAACGAAAGATTAATTGCCGCTCTGGCCATAGATCAGTGGCGCACTTCTTCTTATAGCGATTTACGCTTTTCTTGATACAGTCGGCTGCAAAATCGTGGAATAAATAGGCGACCGTACTGGCTTCAATGCTTTCAAAGTGACCATTTCGAGAATATTTCTGTAGCAATACGGATCGAATCAGCTTCGTACTAAGTTTTTCTGGTATGATTGATGATGAAGGTGGATTTGGTTCTTCGGTGGCATTCGTAGATCCTATCATACGCCTTCGCTGAGGCTTTCTGAATATAATCTCCAAAAATTGGGCTCGTAGTTCTTTCCGTTGTGTCTCATTCTCCCAAGGTATTGCTAGTGGATCGCACTTGAACGTGTCTAATACCTCAATCATATGCTTCGCGGATTCAGCTAGTCGCTTTTTTACTATAAAATATCAGTACATACAATATGTTTGGCATATTTACTATCGCCCACCGACAATATACCAGTACTACACAAAATCACATACCCTTTTCTTCTAAGGAGGCGAGTTCTTTATCATAGATCTCCTTTTCCTGCTTTTGCCGACTCTTCTCTCGATCAAATTCTCGTCGCCACCTCAATGCGTCATGAGGATCATGTGGATGAAAGATCTGACGAAACCCTTCATACGAAAGTGCAACGTTTTTTGCCTTGACTTGAGTTCTTGAGTGAGCTACCCTGGCGTTATCCGGTGCTGAGCTATTCTCTTGTGTAAGAGCATCATCACCAGATGAAAATGCATCTATTCCACCTACACCACTCGCAGTTGCTTGATTTGACTGCATGAGCTCCACGTGTTTCTGTAAAATTGTTTGGACTTTTGCAGCATCAGCCGCTCCAAGCTTTACATCGGACAGTTGTAAGAATTTGATGATTTGTGGAATGGTCAGGTCGCCTGTACTAGAAAAAGCGATTTCAATTGTCTCCCAGGACTTAAACAACCGTTTCTGAAGCTGTTTCTCCACAAAATGATGCAAATTCTTCAGTCGTTCTCGCCGCCTCAAGCCTGGTGCAACAATTTCGCGCTGTCTTCCGTAGACTGTGTTAAATGCGTCGTCATCTTCTTCGGGAACTTCGTCTACATCTTTATCGTCATGATCGATCCATTCATTTCCAGACATCACACTCGCTTCATTTGAATTTATATCAAAACTTTGCCTGCTCTGCTGAAACGAACTGTCAAAAGCAGTCGGAATAGCGGTAAGGAAAACATTTTCGACCGGGTCCTGGACACTTCCATACAGTGATGTTTCTGCCATTTCAGTCCCATTTACACTCTCTGCATTGTTTTTCGACGTTAGTGTAGCCTCTTGGTGATCATACGTATCAGAATTAAACGCACTAGTGTCTATTGGACGTGCAGTTTCCTGCCATTGCCTCCAAATTGATTCTGCCGCTTCCTCCACTGACGCCATCCCATCACCAAGATGCCATAGTCCAAACTTGCTCAGATCTCGCCAAAGCGTCTCCTTTAGGCGCGATTTTCGGTCGAGTCGCTCCAATTTCACCCCCGCGCCTACACGATTCATCCGTCGCTTCTTCCTCGTTTGCAACCGCTGCTGGGAATAAGAAGATTGACCAAACGGTATCGCTCCAAAGTGACCATACTCGTCCGCTTCATCCTTCGCTGACAAATGTGAAACCTTGGGTATCTGAAAACCAGGATCACGGGATTCGCATTCATATTGTGCTTGTTGTTTCTCTCTTAGAGTCCGTTGGATTCTTGCCGCGATAGGGTTAGCCTCCGGCAGCAGCACCGGTAAATCGAACCAGTTGGGCACCGCCAATGCCGACGTCGAAGTAGATGTTGAAGTGGATTGCCGTTGACATAAACCACCAGCAATCGCCCTCCTCTTTCCAGGTGAGGATGCGTAGAGGATCGCACGCTGTCTGGTCTTCCCTGTATACCCTTCTCTATCCATCTACTTACAAATCAAGCGTACACATCCTCATTCTCTTTTCATGTGTCTCCTCCATTACCGCCGCTGGTTCTCATTACAAATACAGTGAGTTCCGCCCCTTCCAGAGTTGCTCCCCTTTCTACTCGAATTTATATGTACTCAATCAATTTAAAGAGGGTATACAGGATAGTTAAGATTCCTATTTAAGTATACATTATATACAAAATACTATAGAGAGAAAGGATTCCCTGCTCTCGATGATTGGTTGTCACGTAGCTCTTGGATGCGAAACCAGTCATTTCCATCGCCAAGGGCTCATATCCGAGAGAAAGGAGGAGGGAAGCGAGAGCGGTTGAAATTACGTGGTAGGCAAAGCTACGATGGGGGAAGTAGTGCGTCGAGATGAGAAGCCGGCGGATTTCCTGTTGCCAGAGACTGTGAAGAACTGGTTCACGCACATCTACACGCACATGATCTCGGGCAACGTGGGTGAGATGGCACGATTGTATGACCGTGAGTTCCACACGCTCACGAACAACTACTTCAAGCAGACTGCGTGGCCCGAGCCGAGCGCGATTGAGTCGCTTGTAGATGGGGATGCGACTTTTTTGTTGCTATACAAGCAAATTTACTTTCGACACATGTTCTCGAAACTGCAGCCGGGCATGGAATGCAAAGTCGAATCGTGGCAGACGTATTGCGCCATTTTTGACGGGATTCTAGACCAGAGTTTGGAAATCGAGGCGCTACCTTCCCAATGGACGTTTGATATTGTGGGAGAGTTTGTGTATCAGTACCAATCGTTCTGTCAGTACCGTGCGAAGGTGGCATCGAAATCGGAGCACGAAATTGCGCTTTATCAGGCCAACAAAGACATTTGGGACACCACGAAGGTGCTCAAGTACTTGCATGCGTTAGTTAGATACTCCAAGATCGTGGAAATCTTGAAACAGGGTCAACAAACTGGCGAGAATGGCACTGTGACGTCTCCCTCGGAAACCATTAAGGAGTTGGGATATTTCAGTTTGATTACGCTCGCACGTGCGCATGTGCTCTTTGGTGACTACTACACGTCGTTGAAGCTTTTGGAACCGATCGATTTTTATAACAAGAAGTCGCGTGCAGAGAACAAGGTGAAGTCGACTGACCAGATCTACGAAAAATCGCCGGCCGCCCACGTGTCGGTCTTCTATCACATGGGGTTCGCGCAATTGATGCTGCAGGACTTTGCCAGTGCCATTCGATCGTTCTCGACCATCATTTTGCAGGTGCATCGCAGCCGCAACTACTACTCGCGCTTCGCGGATTACGACCAACTGAACAAACTGACCGAGAAAGCGCTCGCGCTCTTGGCGATTGCCTTGTACTTATGCCCCGGCCCGCGTGTGAACGACCAGATCCATTCGCTTATCCGTGAAAAATACGGCGACAAGCAAACCAAATTGCAAAAAGGCGATCTCTCGGCATTATCCGAGCTTTTCGGTTTCTCATGCCCGAAGTTTATTCTACCAGTGGCCGCGTCGGCAGCGGAGGAGAAACCTGTGAACCGCAGCACGGTGGCCTCGCAATTGCAGCAGAAGGTGTTTACGGAGATGGTTGCGCGGCAACAGCACATCCCCGCGGTGCGCTCGTACGTAAAGTTGTACCGCTCGATCGACTTAGAGAAACTCGCGCGTTTCCGTGGAGTGGACGTTGAGCAGGCGCGTGCGGAACTCATGGCGCACAAAATCCACGGTGCGAGTCTGAAGTCGGACGTGCATTTCTACTTGAACAACAACCTCGTGCTTGTGGACGACGAAGTGAACCACCAGCGCACAGGCGAGTTCTTCCTTAACCACATTCATCGATTTGCTCGAATCGTTGATGAGTGTGCGGTGGAATAAATAGACAGAAGCAAGAAAGAGAAACTAAAAGCGCTAGCTGAATTAGGCATTGAGATGTTGGAAGGCAGCGGAGGTGTTTTAGATTTTTCTTTTTAGTTGTTGTTATATCGACCAAATAGTTGTTTTAACCCCATTTCTGCTGAAAAACGATTTCATGTTATGATTTTGCTAGGATTAAGTTGTGATTTTTTATGTCATGAGGTTTGAGCGCCTACCAGTGCTAGTGTTGGGTGAGACTCAAGTGAATGGTTCTCATTCTCTACCTGCTGTTGCCGATGCTGTTGTTGTTGTTGTGCGGGTATTAGCTTGATCAGCTTTTCCCTCGCACCGAGGAGTGTTTGAAGCGTATAAACTGCCATACGTTTCTTGAGCTGCTCACTCATCGTCGGACTCGTCGGCAAACTTCGGGGCGTGACCATTCCGGGCTTATGCAACTCCCACTGTGACGATCGTGGATCAAATCGAACCACAACTGAGAAAGCGTTAACTGAGATCTCGTGATGCATCAAAAGCCGCATGTACTTTAGAATTCGTTCCGGCACGACCGAATGACCCTCTGCATATGAAAGTACATATACACCTGCGGTATTCACTGCCGGTGGCAACGGTTGTTGATGATTATGAGTTTGATGCAGCGGTGTGGCAACACTCTTCGTTGGAGCGATTGGCGCTGCATAGGGTGTTGTGATAGGTGTCTGTGAACCTCCACCCCAGACACCAATGCGCTGGAGAGTTTTCCGTACAATTGTATCAGCATCCGCGACTTTATCAATGCTGTCCCAGATGAGCGTCGTCGCTGATGCAGGTAAGATCTTTTCCAGTACACGATCACGCACTTTGGATGCCGTTTCCACCGAATACGAGAGCACGGACTGTGATTCTTTACGGTGTGGACAATCACCAGACCTATGTTTCCCCACAGCTTGACATACGCGACAGATATGATTTTGAGACGAATGCGTGACTTTCTTGGAGCAAAACGTACAAAATTCACGCATCACCGTTGTGTTCGATGCTGGTAAGGAATTTGTCGTAGTACTGGAAGTTGTGGTGGTAGTGGGAGTAGGCGGCTGGTATCGTGGTGTTCTGGCGCCATCCGCCTTGGAAGTTGTATTGAGTGGACAGTTTTTGCTTCGGTGATCACCTTCCTTTGAGCAAACACGACAGCGGTGCTGTGCTGAGCCATGCAGCTTCCAGGTACCGCAGAACGTGCAGTACTTGCGGTCACGCAGCGAATCGACTGGTGATCCACGGAACCGAGTAGATGAGGATTTGCTGGTGCAATTGCGACTGCGATGTTGTCCCAGCGCACCACAGAGGCGACATTGATGCCGTACTGTGCCATGGTAACCCCAGGAAGCACAGAATGTGCAATAGCTTTTCATGGGTGAAGAGGAAGGAGCGATGGCACTGTCCGGTGGACTGAAAGAGGAAGTATCAGAATCGATCGAATGTGTTGAAGAAGCTCCTCTTGGACAGTGCCGACTGCGGTGCACACCTGCGACTCCACATGCGCGACATCGATGCTGTGTTGACGAATGGTCACCGTAGGCTGAACATAAACTACAGAACTCGATCGATTTTTCGACCCCGTCTTTGCCTGTTCCGCGCTGTGAGAACGGAGTTCGGCGCCGCACATTCGTTAAAATGCGTTTGACCATACCACCTGTGGTGGAATCCAGCACGTCCACGAGTTCAAGTACGCGATACGGACTGTAGTTGCCGGGTCTGTGATGGTTGGATACATGTACCACGAGCATGCGACCATGCTCTTCTGTTCCGTTCAGCAATGACGGTTGCAGTTGAGAAAGACTTTGTCTCCGTTTGTCCTCTAGATCTACAGACGCGAAAATCTCATCAGCAATGGCGTCATTCGCCGCAGACGCGATTTGGTCCTGCGTTGCCTTCGACAAGAGCAGCTCCGTAATGCTATTCACTCCAAGCAGCCGATGCACCAACACGGTCTTGGCAGCATCGCCCGTATTCTTCAGCGTCAGCAGCTGAAACAATTGCTGGATGCGGCCACCATTGTTGCTGTTGGTATTCTGGTTGGGATCTGTTTCTTCTGAACAAGGCAAAGCGACCAAACTTTCTTCTGATTGTCGCTTATGGTGGTGGTGGTGGTGGTGATGTTTTCGGCTCATGGGTGCTTGTTTTCTCTCGTTAAATATATCGTATTCAATCTCTTCTTCCGAATCTTGGTCGGCCAGTGGGGCATCGCAATCGTCTTCGTCCTCTACCTGTCGTTGTTCTTCTCCATCTGACGCATAGCTTTCCTCGAGTTTCGATTTTCTGTTTCTCTCAATGGAGTGGGACTGAGGCTCTTCGTCATGCCCAAGCGGTTCAGCGACCGCACCTAAAGGACCGGAGAACGTGTCGAAGCTGATCATCGCTGTCGAAGCTGCGGCGTCACAAAAGCAATCGACCAATGGTGGGAAGAACACGAACACTCTTGCCTTCCTGTCAGCCTTCTGCTTCGAGTGACTTCCTTGAACTGATGATACTACCATTCACCCTCCTCCAAAGAGCTACATACAACAAAGGAGGTGATTGGTGCAACCTTCGCACCACATTTATTTGTTTCCAGCTGGGTTAGACTGGGCGAACAGCTGCGTGCCAAGCTGTCACGTGCCGGTGTGCATAGCAGACGCGCACATGAACGGATGGTTTGCTCATTATATTCTTCCCTCTATTTCTTTCTTTCTCTCTCTGTCTCGTTCATCGTATGGACGACCGATCAGAAAGAATCTGTCAAGTTGCACCAGAATGTCCGTCGTTTATGCTGATGTCGGAAGAAGTTTGTGATGTTGCACGAACGACAGCCCACGGCTGGTGCTTTGGCCAACTTGAACCTACTTGGAATGAATGGGAGTACATCAGATCATCATCGTCCCAGTGGATATGGATGTGGATGCCAAAAACGAATACGTTCTTGATCAGGGCTATCGATGTGCAATACACTCTGTAATTTTTTTTTTCCGACATTGCGTTGCAACCAGTGTGCTCACGGTTCAAGGCAGACAGGCCAAGCGAAAGTTCACCTCTCTTATAAAGGTAAAATACTCTCTGACAGAAATTAAAAAGCGGACCAAGATCGTTCTTTACTGCCAGCCACTATATACAATGGTATTTGTCAAACGTATAAGCCACCGTCTTCCATTTCCATCTGTGCGCTCACTCCAGATCAGACAGTTTTCGGTCCTTACTGCATTCCCAATATCTAATGCATGTTGGTTCTTTGTCTCGAGTGTCGTTTCTACGTGCATATTTCTCTGATTGGCTGTAAATAGACACTGCGATTGGCTGTGTCGGGAAATCCACTTTCTAGCTCCACATTCTCTAAGTTGAACTCACAGGGACGAGGAAAGAACAGATTGAATAGCAATGGTCGCGCGCGAACGAGCGGTCTTGCCGGTAGTCTATAGTGCGATCGGTCTACTCTTGGCGTTGCTAGCACGCGGTGGAACACTGTCCCCAACTGCCGCGACGGTTTTCCTGGCGCTGCTCTGGCTGGGTTTCGTTGTAGCAATTTCTTTCACGGAAGCGTGGGTGAAATTTCGTGCGCCGTTTGTGCCGCGGTATTTAGCATTGGATGTGGGACGAACAGTGTTTGCAGCGCTTAACGCCGTGGAGACTGGGATCTGCATTGGTCTATGGCTGATTCGTGTGGTGGCTTCATCGATTCCAGACGGAAAGGTGGGAATTCTCATTGCATTGACGGCACTACTGGTCACACAATATGTGGTGATATATCCGAGATTGGAGCTACGTGGAGAGTTTGCGATCTATGATTCCGTGAAAAATTTGCCGGACGATGCATTGTCGTTCCACCAGAAAATGGTGCTTAGTGAAATGAAGAACACCGTCCAAAAGCATGACAAACCCGGTGTGTTCTTCCACATCAGCTACGTGCTGATCGAAGTTGCCAAGGTCGTGCTGCTTATATGGTTTGCATTTCATTTCCTTAGCCGACTTCCATAATAAACAGGTGACAAGCGAGCGATTGCGAATAAAGCGATCAGCTTCACAGTACCGACTAATGTGATATGATGAGTCTGGAGGTTACTCGAAGGTGCATCACCTCCGTTATGTGATAGTTTACCTTTGTTATGATATATATATAATGCATTTAATTGGCTAAAATTGGGTGCAAGAATGAGTGCAAGTTGTCAAATGGAGCGTTAGCCATTCTCGGTCGATTGGGTGATGCTGGTGGCAGGCAAGCGCCGTGGACTTATTGCACAACGCACTCGACCTCTCTTCCTCACGTCCGCTTATCAATTTGGAACCGGACGTCAAATGTCCTCCGTTGTTGATCAACCATTGACCAACAGCAGCGATGCTACGGCGCCGGAACCTGCACTGGTACAATATTATCTGGTAAGGAGGTAGCAACGTCAGCTTTGCATTGTGTCTTACTGTCGTAGTTATAAGCGATATATTTATGTGTAAGTGTAGAAGCAAGGTATTTTTGAGCATGAAAATCTATCTATAATTAAGCAAACACTGGAAGCGCCACTGCCAGCATGCTTTCGTATCAATCCCAATTCCCATGCACACAACAAGTACGACAGACATATTGGTTTCATGTCGTTCATTCAGCCGTGAAAATTGTGGATTTACTGACTCTGTGTGTACCTGTAATTACTTTAGGATTAAACAGCGCCTCGCGGAAGAATTTCCGAAAGTATTTGAGACGGTCATGCACGAAGGACAACACCTGAAACCGCCACGGTATAGGGCACTCATGTGAACTCTGTATACAAATGCACACCTTTGTCTTAATCAATGTATTGTGTTGCGAAACAGTGAATTGTCCTGGTATCCATTCAAGCAAGGTGCTTGGCAGCTCGATTGTGGCCGCAGTGCACTCTCCAAACACGGTATGATATGATTTGACAGTATTCCTTTGTTAGAACATCATGTGAATTACGATTATGTTACCTTTTGTGTAGCTCGTGATTATGAGCAGTTGCAAGATTTTCGCGATTTCTTGCTTTACCACACCTCAGAGGGTAATATCAGTCGACAGGAGGCTGTGAGTATGATCCCAGCGTTGCTTTTAGACGTTCAGCCGCATCATCGCGTCTTGGATTTATGCGCCGCTCCAGGGTCGAAGACGACACAGGTGATGGAAGAGCTGGGCCAAAAAGCATTGTCTTCCAAAAATGACAATTTTGATGCGGACAGCGGGTTTATTGTCGCGAATGATGCAAATGAAAAGCGAGGCTACATGCTTGTTCACCAGCTGCAGCGGCTTGGTCTGGAAACAGCAGTTGTTACATGCCACAAGGGGCAGCAGTTTCCAGGATTATATGTCGCAGGAAAATTGCAAGCGACAAGCGTGTTTGACCGAATCATTTGCGATGTGCCATGTTCTGGAGATGGAACTATTCGAAAGAATAAAAATCTATGGTGGCAATGGTCTACGGGCAGCGCGTTGACGCTCCATAAAACCCAGTTAGAGTTGGCACTGCGCGCTGCTGCATTGCTCAAACCGAATGGCTTGATGGTCTACTCGACGTGCTCACTTAATCCAATCGAAAATGAGGCGGTATGGAGCCATTTTCTGTATGCATAAGCACATCAAAGCTCACTGTGCCTCTTGTGTTGGTAGGTGATAGCAGAACTATTGCGTCGTGCGGACGGAGCATTGGAAATAGTGGGTACATCCAACCATCTTCCTGGTTTGATCACTCGAAATGGAATGAATGCTTGGCAAGTCGCCTGGCAGTCGAAAACTGCCAAACGGTCCGAAATGGAGTGGTTTGCTGAATATGAGGACGTTCCTGCAAATTTGCGCGGCATGCGAATACTAAAATCGATGTTTCCTCCGACTCCATCTTCATCTATGAGTGAAGAATTACATAATTGCGTGCGTCTCTTCCCGACAGATCAAAACACTGGTGGTTTCTTCGTAACACTACTGAGAAAGAAGCGCTCTCTTCCAGGAGACCAAGAAAGTGGGCTGGCAGCGTATGAGACAACTCGCCTACCAGTAGGAAAAGAGGCGTATATTTGTGCGCTTTGTGGTGAAACCACCCACACCATTCGAAATTGCAAACTCTCTCGGCGCACTCAGCGCCTAAAAGAAGAGAGAGCACTTAATCACATTGAACAAGTACCGGAAGATCCCTTGCATTCGTATTCGAGGCTCAAAGATGAGTACTGGAAGCACATCCAGAGCTTTTATGGTATAACAGATAGTTTTCCTCAGGTATGATCTGTTCATTTCATCACTATGGCATCGAGTGGAACGCCTTCACTAATGCACCAGCTACCACTTTTACAGGAACATCTCTTCGGACGCTCAGACGGAGCAACGTCCGTGTGTCTCGTAAATGCAAATGTGCAAGAGGCATGCCTCGCTGGGCGGCAACTGAAGGTGAGTGTCAATTCATTCTGTCATTTTGGGTCTGATGGCAGTCATTTTCACCAAGGATTGATATTCATCACAATTACAGATCATGAATACTGGTATCCGTGTGTTTGCTCGTGTTCCAGCGGGTGATAAACTCGTCTTTCGTCCAACAGAAGAAGGACTTGCATTCGTTCTTCCATTCATCACGAAACGAAAAGTTGATGCGTCTCTAGATGATCTTAATCGTCTCCTATCGCTAACTGCTCTCAACGGCCAAGTCCATTCACTGGAAATAGTAAGTTCAGCTCTACAAGAGCGGTTGGTGGCTATACGCGATTTGAGTGGCGTTGGTCCCATGGTGCTCGTAGCGGCACATTCAGATTCCACTACAAACTCACGCGCGCTGCCAGTCTGGATCGGAGACAAAACGCTTGTGCTTCTCGTCGACAGCGATGCTCAACAACGCCTCACCAATGCTATAGGTCAGGCTTCCTCATAATGCTGTTAGCATGAATCAATAGAGAAAGAGAGCCAAAAAAAGATGGCTACATTTGTATCAATAGTGTAGCCATCCTGTCATGCCTTATTCTAGGGACAGCCCACATCAAATTCGGGGGGAGGGAGCATCTTCACTTAAGTACGATTGTTTTCCCGCATTTGTTTCGCTTTTGGGTTCATCTACAATCTACAAAATAGCGCGGACAACCATCATGGCGTCAGGAGATGACGCCACCTGCCGCGTCGATGTGGACGCACACGCCATGGATGCGGATCTCACTACAACCAAAGCACAAGAAGAAGGTGTAGAAATGTCCACACCACGCTCCCAGCGGTTGTATACGCTACAGTATCGCCCTACGACGCCTTTGAAGATCTTCCTGTCGTGTTAGTAGCAGCACAATCAATTTATTTGGTTATTGTGTGCTTAAATATTGGTCAATACTAATAATGTGCACCTACGTATGCAATTTCTTACTATAGATGGGCACGACCGTTTTCAGCAGCTTACGTTCCATCTCAAAGAAGCTTGTTAGTTCATCTTCGTTTGTATGGTTGGTCTTTGTCAACGCACTTGCTTATTGTATATGTATGTGCTTTCAGTACAACAGCGTGGCCACTCCGTGTGGGTGGATGTTGAAAAGCTTTCGGCAGGAATCGACTGGGAAGAAGGCATCAATAGTGCACTCACGTGGGTGAAGGATGCGCAGGCGAATGGACGTGTGCTGTTATTGATGACCCCACATGCGCTTCGACGACCAGATGGTTACTGTTTAAACGAAATTGCTCGCGCTGCATCCAATCGACTGAGTATTTTCCCTGTCATGGTCTCGGAAAGCGAGCCGCTGCCGTCCATCAGTATGCTCCCGTTCTTCGACCTTCGAGATTGCGTGCCGACGGACCCAGAGCAGCTTCAATTAGACGCCAACGGGCATCCGTGGCTGGAGCTCATGCACAATCATATCCACAGCGCGACGTTCCAAGAGAAATCTCAGCGTTTGTATGCAATACTTGAACTAGTACGTGCTGATACGATCGCCTTTATGTTGATTCCATTCCACTTCACATGTACACTCTCTTATGTTTTATCCAGTTTGAGTCGATGACTGCGTATGGAGTGCCAGCCGTTGCGGGGATAGCGAACCTTGGTGTATTCTCCTCTTTTCATGAATCTAGACATCGTGAATCCAGAGTTCATCGGCTCTTGACACAGTCCAGTATGGAGTCCATCGATCTTAATTCAACATCGCCCATGTCCAAACACCATACTGTCTACACCGCACCAGGCTCACCGTCTCATATCCGTCGGGCGCCTCCTACGCTTACGTCGCCTGAGCACGTCAAGGAAATGGATGAGGCGGACTCTCTAGCAGTCGCATTTGGAACTCGCTACATGTTTAGCTACGACGACAGTTGCTACATGCTCGCAAGGCATCTCTACGAAGATCTAACAGCGTCGGGATTTTCTGTATTCCCGCCGCCAGCTCCTCCAATCTCAGAAAGTTTGGATAGTCTCCAAGAAAATGCCAATGCGCATGAGGAAGCATTGAGTTGGGTGGCAAGTGAGAAAAATGGGAAGATGATTTTACTGGTCACCCCTGAAAGTGTCGGACGCCCGAGTGGTGTCTGCTTGAACGATATCTCCGCAGCTATGGCCGCTGGCATCGGGTTTGTTCCCCTGATGGTCCGTCAATGCGAGATTCCACTATCAATCTGTCGCATTCAATGGCTGGACATGTCTGACTGTCTGATTTATCATCGAGACCAAGTTATGTCTGGAGGTAACACAAGTGTTGTTGCATCCGCTACACTCAATGAAGTTCGATATAACCTTCGAAAGGATCAATTGGTGACAGCATTGAAGGGAAAGCTCGACCATGAAGGACAGCAAGCTCGCTTATTTTCATTGCTCTCTCCGTTTTCGTTCCAGTTGCAAATCAGCAAACTGGCTAGTCGTTTTGTGGGACGGACATGGCTGTTTGATCGAATCAAGGAATGGATCGAAACACCTTCCAGTGGTCAAGTGTTTTGGGTGACAGGACCCATTGGTTCAGGTAAAACAGCGATTGCCGCGCGTATGGTCCAATCCATACCAGAGATCGCTGCTTTCCATTTTGCCTTACAAGAAGACGAACAAACTCAAAATGCTCGTCGCTGTATACTGTCATTAGCATATCAGTTGACCACGCAGCTGCCAGAGTACGCAGTGCTTCTGCAATCCGGAGAGCCACTGGAGGAAGTTGTACCTGTCTCGTCGTTTCAGGCGTTGGTTCAGCACCTGCTTATAGAGCCATTATCGACTATTGCAAGACCTCACTCTAATAAACCTCTGGTTCTCCTAATTGATGGTCTGGAGCATATGATATCATCAAATGCGGCAGCCCCATCACCTTCATTGCGACCCAGTTTTCGTCGATCGTCTGGACTTGGTATGGATCAATCAGCCATCGTAACAGATGAGTGTCTGGTGTCCGTGCTTCCTTCGGTTGTCTCACGACTGCCACCATGGGTTCGTATCATTCTCTTGAGCCGAGAAGATCCTACAATCCTTACAAAGCTGCAAATGTACACGCCAAACATTTCACTCGATCACTTTGAGCGGGAAAACGAAGATGACATCAAAACATTTATCACACATACACTTGGTGAGCCTAGAGTTCAAAACGAATCTAGTTCTCGTACTTCAGCTACGTCGGTGGAGTCAAATGAGACCACTTCATTTGTGCGTCATCGTTCACCATCCATTGCAATGTCTAACTTGTCCAACCCGTTATTTGTGAAAACCCCGAGTATTTCGGAAGACCAAGTCAATTTAATCGCAAAACGATCAGAAGGTTTGTTTCTGTATGCAGTCAACATTGTTCAAGCAATTGAGGAGGGCCGATTGCCCACGGATCAATTAGAATCTCTTCCTATCGGCATGGGTGGGTATCTGCGGCAGTTTTTTGATAATCATTTTGAGGAGCAGGTTTACAAGGTACATCTTTCTGGATTAATTACTACTTTCGATTGTTGGTCGCTTAACACATTTTCTCTTGAACAAATGTAGACGGTAGTCCGACCTGTGCTCGAAGTACTGTGTGCAGCATATGAGCCCTTAACGATGCAAACAGTCGCCTCCATCTTGGAGTGGGATGCGTACAAGCAGCTGGACGTAGCCTCATCATTCGGATCGCTCTTTTACGTTACCGATGACGATTATTTGCGCCCTTTTCACACTTCTGTTCTGGACTGGGTACAAGATTTCAAAAGCGCCGGTAGTTACTATGCCGATGTTACGAATGGGCACGAACATATTGGTAAATGGGCAGCTCGTGAATATGAGGCAGTGATCCGGGTCAAACACAACAGTTTCGTCAACTTGAAGTAAGTTCTTAAACATTCAATGGCGGCATAATAACGTATATGCTAACACTGTTTATGCAAACTTAGTTTCGAGCTAGAATCATCTAGTCTGGGGGAAACGAAAGCACACATCTATATCGTTCGTCATGCTTGCAATCATCTGATGGTGAGAAAATTTACGTCCACAAGGATATGGATGGATCAACTAACACAGCTTTTGAATTAACTTGTAGCAAGCGCAAGGTGAAGAGTGCATAAAACTGGTCGGACGATTCTTATCGGATGAAAATTTCCAACGCGCTCGACGACTTTTAAATCTTCGAGACAAAGGGTTGGAGAGCTTCTTCCATGGTGATATTGACCGCGTGCGAGCCCAGGAATTACTAATGCGGAACCCGCAAGCCGGTAGTTTTCTCATTCGGTACTCTGCAACCAAGAAAACCTATTGTGTGTCTTTCATTGAAAAGGTTGACCCTGTTACCGGCAAGCCCAAGTTCACCCACAACCTCTTCCATCACCTGAAAACGGGAGCGTATTCACTTGTTGAACCGTCAGAAGTGACGCCGTCGACGATAGTTTTTCCCGATCTCATCAACCTTGTCGAGCGATTCCAACGTAAAGGCATGTTAACTACGCCGATTCCACGCGAGAGCCCATTGAATCGGGAGATTTCGAGCACTCCGTATCCGCCATCATCTGACGCAAATCGATAAATCTGTGGCACGTAGATGAAGGTATAAATGCAATCAAGCAATATATGAAAATGATCTAACAGGAAAACGAATCTACGCAAACTACAACTACGTTTTTCAAACCAATCACGTCATATGATGCGGTGGTACGGACATGTCAAACAGCCCAACTTCAAAACTGGACGCACCACGCTCGTTTCGAGCGAACGGGTCTGCACCCTGGAAGGTAAAGAAACACAACTGTAAGTGATGAATCTCTAAAGAATGTTGTCGGATATACACACAAGAAGCAGCATGAGCAAACACGCACAAATGCAAGCAAGAGGTGAGCGAGATCTCGCGAATTTTCATATGCTGCCAGATGTAATGGCGTTTCTCCCTACGATCAACAATATCGTCAAGATATCCATCAAAATGAAAAGCAGCTAATAGCGCCAGACATGGTATCCGCTTACCCCTGGAGCGGACAACGTGAGATTGGCGCCGCTGTAAAGCAGCATTGTGGCGCCTTCCAGATTCTCCTGTTGCACGAAGCGATGCAAAGGAGTGAATCCAAAATCGTCCACTGCGTTCACAGCAGCACCACGTGTCAGCAGAAGCGGTACGACGCTCGTGGCCTGTGGTAGTAATGCAGCGATATGTAGCGACGTGGCGCCTCCGTTTCCACGAGCATTGATATCAGCACCTTCGGCAAGCAACCATTCAACTGCTTCCTGTTCAACAAAGAGAAAAGTCAAATCGAATATGGGCTAAAAAGCAGAAGAGAATGAAGTCAACGCCATGAACCGTTCGTCCTTGCATAACAGCTTCGAGCAAAGCGGTACAACCGTAGAGCTCCGGTGTCCGTAGTGCCTGCATCTTCTCAGATTGGTGGCGACACGTACGCCACGCTGCTAGTGGATCCAGTAGCTGCTCTCCATCGCCATTGATGACGCTGATAGAAGTGGCTGTTGGGATGTTGCAGAACGGGTCGTCCATGCTGCTTCGACATGGGGTATCGCCGCGGTAACAGAAGCCATCGCTCCCACAACGTAATGCATCTAAATAGATGATTGGATGATAATGTTTATGCGCTATACTATCAGTTATACGAGCGTACCTGGACCAGTTAATGCAGATCCGCAGCATGGGATGGACAAAAGATCACCACTTGGTGGTGAAAAGCTGCAGCAATCTTCTCTCGAGATACCTAACGTGCAACGTTCATATCAGATAAAAAAAATCATTCCAAATACGTCATCAGCAACAGTAAACGCACAAATACTGGCAGCATCAGTACTGTGATGAGCAATTACAATGACCGCTACGCACAGAGCGCTCCTGCCAGCCACGCGACCCAGCAGCTCCATATTTGTTCCTTGATCTTTTCGCGATTCTTGTGCAATCATCATGTTTTTATCCAATCATCATTCATGAATTTGATTTATTTTATCCAGTTAACACGACCCATTTTGAGTCCATATCGATAATGAGAGGTAAGTGTTAGGTCACAGAAATAGAAGTTGTGCGCTATTCGTTGCCTTGGTTTGCTGCTGCTTGTTGGTTTATTTTTGTAAACGTCTCTGGTTTTCGCTCGCGGGATTATAAGTGAGGTGTGGCTTGCTGATTGAAGGAACAGTGATAACAGAGATATGGTACAAACTATCACCGTGAGTGAAGCTGTCCTGACGGACAACCTGGTACGTGGACGTTGGATGGTATGTATGATGTTGACAGTGAGAATGAGCGAACCCTGCTTACACCCACTTGCCTCTGTACAGGCTAATTTCCTCATAGAAGATCCCAATATTTCCACGACTGAGCCGAACTGGTGGTATCCGCGCGTAAAACTTGTAGAAAATTGGTTGAAAGACGAGGTCAATCGCACGGAAATACCCGATGACGGCGCCGAAGAGGTAGCTCAACCATTCTACGTTTCGATCTACTTTTACTCATTCGTGCCAATTTTGCGTAAATTGTTCACTTTCAGATAATTTGCAGACAGATTCAGCGCGGTGATATCTATCCCCACGTGCAACACAAGTGCTGGAAACACATTCGTATGTATGCGGTACCATACTCAGGCATTTATGACTCTCCTATTCTGAATTTCCTGTGTCTATAGTTCTGGAGCTACAGGATTTTCCGTGCTTCGCGACACTCGAACTAGACAGCGCACGAACAGTTAACACGAGCCCGAGTCGAGGGAAATTGCGGCCAGGCAAAGAGCTCATCATCCTCTCAGACAGTATAAAGCACTCAAACAATGAGACTGAAGGAGGCACAAACTCAGAGTTACCGGCAGTCGTGGGTGACAATGGGGAGAAGAGCTCAACGGCTGGAAACATATCCACGCGGCGTCCATCGATCTCCAGTCAGAGTGGTACCACCACCACAGGTAAAGCGTTTGCGGCAATGTCAATGATGGAGCGCCAGGCAGAATGGCTTAAGAAGAAACAAGACAAGATGGAGGCCGAACGGCTCCGTCAGGAAGAAGAGAAGGAAAAAGAGCTGACATTCCAGCCCAAGATTCTCCGTCGAGCTACGTTCTCAGGCGATCGACCCACTAAAGACACTCCTGTTGGTGCTGTAGCTGTGTCGGGATCTTTTCGCTCGCTGGCACCGCGTAGTGACACATTGGATAGTGGTCGAAAATCGGAAAGCAACAGTAGTTCAATATCCACCACCACTACTACCACGTCTTCGAAACCCACTACTACCAGTTCGAAAAATAAATCCATCCCCAAAGCATCTAAGCCCAGAAAGAAGAAGCAACAACAGTCACTCAATCCATCCCAACCGATCGAAATCTCGTCCGAGTTGTTGAGTCGGATGAAATCGGAGTTGGAAGCGTCAATTGCCTCTGGGAAAACGGAGGTGGTTGAAGAACAAGATGACGATGACAACAACAATAACAATAGTAGCAATGACTTGGCGACTACTGAAACAATTGTTCAGATGCGAGCTTCTCCTGTCAAGAACAGATTTACCACTACCACCACAGATCACACGAGCCACTTGAAATCTTGGAGTGATCAGCCTATTATTGGCGGTGTGCGAATTGAATTCGACTCGAGTGACACTAAAGCTCGGCTGGTATTACAGGATGCAGCCAAGTTTGAATTAAGTTCCATGTACCGAAAAACAGACAAGAAAGCGGGACGCGAGGGCGTGGCACTGCACATGGGACGGAGAGAGGACACATTTGAGGAAGAACCTATCGCTATACTATTCGATAAGGAAAAAGTGAGCGAATTGGATGCCACACGGTGGTGGATGGAGCATGAACTTCGTTTTACTAGGTATCTTTGTCAAGACCGATCTATTAGATTAAGTTAATTTATATTGCCTCAGGAGATCGCAAAGTTCTCAAGAGATACGAAAGTAACAAATGATGATTCCTGGCTTTTGTTTTCCGATTGATCAACTTGGGTCTGACAAGCACTTGGACGACCAAACACCTTGAGGAAGCCAACCCCGATACCTAGACCAGATTGGTCCACAAGTAAACATTCGTTCTTAAGGAAAATGTTTTTGGCGGCGTTGATATCGCGATCTGTAACCAAGTTACATGATGAGCGCGAACATTCTCTGTGCTTGGATACTGCAGTTGATCAATCAAAAAACAGCGTGTGAAAATCTTGCCTTTATCCTTGGAATCATTAACACTTAACAATAACCCTTCGAGGTCGTATATCGTGATAAATTACAAACTCCAGGATCAATCGCTTCTTGTCAGTCAATCCAAACTCTTTCACTCACAGGATACAAAGATAAAACCGTTCTTCTTGCATTCTCTGCAATTAAATCGAATATTGCAACAGATTCCTTGATTTTAAGCTCTTGATACACCTTACCAAAATATCTTGGAAAAAAGTGAACGACATTTTTTTGAGGGGACATGATCGATCAAGAACGGATTTTGATTGACGTTGAGTTATCCTTTTTTGACTTGAACTTCATCTCAGGAAAAGACATCTTCTCTTCGTCCTTTTTAAAGAAAAAGAAAATTCTCGACGATTTAATAGCTTTTTTAAAATCCTGAAAGGTGGACTCCATGGATTTTGCTGGAACTTTGAGATGATTTTCAGCTTTTCGAGAAGAAAAATGTGTCGCTAGTGTTTTCTTTTGGCAAATAGGTTGGCGGTCATCATGT
The DNA here is from genome assembly GCA_001600495.1 of Pilasporangium apinafurcum. Taxonomy (NCBI): domain Eukaryota; phylum Oomycota; class Peronosporomycetes; order Pythiales; family Pythiaceae; genus Pilasporangium; species Pilasporangium apinafurcum. Next base: position 221,680 of record BCKE01000031.1, on the reverse strand, counting down.
AATTCTTCGTGAGATGGCATATATGCCTTCTTGATATCATCACATTTTGCTTCTTCGCTTTTCTTGTTCATGATCTCAACCAGTTTGTTGTAAATCACTTGATGCGAGCCAAAGATCTTGTTCAACAATACTCGCTATTCTTTGGTAGGATAAAGCTTCAATCTAATCGTGCTGCTTGGAGATGATTTCTTGTCATTCGTGTCTTCTCTCAAAGTTTTGCTAGCTAGTGAGAGTTCATCCTTTCGTTTCTTCTTTCACTTGTGTTTTCACGTCTTCGTTTGAGTCTTGGTAACATTGCTTGTCAATGTAAACCACGATTTGGATTGCAAAGTCTTGAAACGTTTACGCGAAGAGATTGTGCGCAAAACTTCTTTGGAAGGTAACAATAATTTTTGTGATCTGCAGATGTTATGGCAACTCGCGATACTGATCGTTTATGTTTTCTTGTTTTCGTCAAGCACTTCATCCTCGTTGCGTTTACGTTCCAAGTTCATCGAGCTGGTGTGTGTGGTTGACGCACAGCCTGTCTAGAAAATTTTGATAGAGAAAGGGAGGAGGGAACGTTACACACATTCTGAGTACAGCAAACCTTCGTGCAACATCTTAGATCTTTACCAAATAATGAACTGTCCTTTAATAAAGTGATGGCGAAAACCGTTGACATCCCATTGTGATTGTCGTTCTCGAAGTTGCACAAGGATGTGTTGAAGCAACATTCTTGCAACATTAGGATGATGGGTATGATTTTTATCGAAAGTCAAGCGGTCTCTTTTATCAAAGTCATCATCCACCCAACCACTCAAAGGATTCTTCCTCCCTTGCACCTCGTCATTCTGCCTTTTGTATGAACGTAACGTCTGTAAACGCGTAGAAGCGTCTTATTCATCATGGGCCAGCGCTTGAGTACTCAAGACGAGCTGTCACCCATGTCGGGCGCTGTTGCTGACCACATCTCTCCATCTCCGTCCCCTCCTGCTCCGAAGCGACCGAAATCCAATGAGGATGGCAATGACGAAAGAGACGAAGAACGCAAAAGTGAAGAGCGTACGTCGGATGTATTACTGCAGATGTTTCGCCGCTCTTCTGGGTCGTTGGTCTCCAAGTTCTTTGGAGCCTCAAGCCGCTCCAGTCAGTCAGGATCAAGCAATAATGAATTAGCCAATATCGGCATGGAAGTCGATGATGATCCGAATTCTTCCGCGTCGTCATCCCCTGTCGCTTCACCTCGGACATTGGCAGAAATGGACAAGCAGCCATTTCGCGTGCCAACTTTCTCGCGGTTCCGTCCCACTATTCCAGAGATGCTCAGCCGCTCCCAGTCGAAGGCGCGCATTATCTCTGGGAACATTTCCGGGGCAGACTCATCCTTAGATTCTTCTTCCGACGACGATGACGATATAGCTGTTGATTCGGATGAACTTGAAGTCAATGATTGGCTGGACGAGCCGGAAGAGCCTGAAGATGCTGTTTTGTCGCCGAAACTCTCGAAGCCACGACGTGAGAGTTCCTTTTCGTCCGTGACGTCACATTCCCATATGAACCAATCGTCCAATTCACTTACAGGACACCCCGCAGCAGGACGCAATAGTGTGTCGAGCAGCTCGCACAGTTTGACAGCACTGACAGCGTGGCTCAGTTCCCCGGAAGAACCGGATGATGAAGATGAGGACTACGAGCCTGTGCTGTCGCAATTTCTTCAAGACAATATGCCTGTTTATGAGATCATGAAGCAGGTACAATTATTCCGTAACCTTAGTCAGAAGCAGCAAGAGCAGGTTGTGCGTGCCTTGAAGCCTGCAAAATTTCAGGATGGAGAGGTCATTGTCCAACAAGGTACACGCGGATCCCGATTTTATATGATCGCCAAAGGAAGTGCTGTGATCACCAAGACCGTCGAAGGTTCGCCAGATCAAGAGAGAATGATTACGCACCTACACGCCGGGCATTACTTTGGCGAATTGGCACTCATCTATGATGATCCACGCACCGCAACCGTTCGTGCAGTTGGAGATGTTGAACTACTCTACTTGACCCAGGAAGATTTCCAGCGGATTGGACAGGTTCACTTGAGTTTGATGCTGCAACAAGTCCCTTTATTGGCTCGCTTGAATGCCCGAGATCAAGATATCGTACTGAGTCGCTTGAAACCTGCGAATTTCAGTGACGGGGAATACATTGTGCGTCAAGGTGAAGAAGGCACTCGATTCTATATGATTACCCGAGGCGAAGCTGTGGTGACAGAAAATGCAACCCAAACGACGACCGCATCCGATGGCACCACTTCGACTACAACATACGAGAAGGAGTTGACGCGCTTATATGAGGGTCATGTGTTTGGCGAGATGTCTTTGATCTACAAGGAGCCGCGAACAGCGTCTGTGCGCGCCATTGGACAAGTCAAGTGCTTGTACCTGAGCAAAGAAGATTTTGACAAGTGTTTACTCTCTGACCATTTTCAGCGATTCATCCAAGAAGCATACGTAGAGAAAGCAACTCGTCGAGCGATGCGCTTGCGTCTACAACAACAACGGCTCGCGAATAGTAGCGTGAGTAGTGGATCTGGCAGAGAGGATGACCCGAACTCATCCATGAATCTTGACCCCAACGCATCGGGAGTTTTCCCACCTCCTGTACCATCGTCACCTGCGAAAGCCACAGAAACACGAAAGCTGGTGAAGCAACGCCTGAAAAATGGACAAAAAGTAGTGAATAAATACGTGATCAAAGGGGACCTGGGCAAAGGCACGTTTGGTCGCGTGAAATTATGCCAAAGCGAAGAAGATGGCAAGCTCTACGCAGTCAAGATCATGCATCGTACCTTTGTACAACGGATGGCTGGGAAAGAAGATCAGTTTCAAGACGTGCTGCGTCGCGAGGTTGCCATCATGAAGAAGCTTAATCATCGGAACGTCGTCAAATTGGTGGAAGTAATCGATGATCCATCCAGTCAAAAGATGTACTTGGTCCAGGAGTACGTCCAGCATAATCTTATGGATGAAGTGACACGAACAAATGGCTTGAACGAAGAAGTCGCTCGGAAGTATATGCGGGATCTTTTGAGCGGTCTACATTACCTGCATTTTCACAAGGTTATTCACCGAGATATCAAACCAGAGAATATTCTCGTGAGCGACGAGGGTGTAGCGAAGATCGCAGACTTTGGCACCGCTCGAATGATCATGAACGAGACGGAGACACTGTCTGGAGCAAAAGGAACACCAGCATTTATGGCACCGGAGATGTTTGACATTGACGCAACTTACCAAGGCCCAGCAGTTGACATCTGGTCGTTGGGAGCAACATTGTACATGATGGTTATTGGTCGTCCTCCATGGTTAGCCGACAATGAGATTGTGCTTGCAGAACGAGTCCAACGTGAAGAATTGAAGTTTCCAAAAGATATTGAACGCACGATGGAGCCACATCTCAAGAATTTACTGCAGCGCATGCTGACGAAAGATCCACGGCTTCGCATAACTTTAAGTGACTGCTTCACACACGACTGGGTGACAAAAGAGGGAAGTGACCCACTTGGGTTGGCGGAAAACCAAGGCAAACATTTTACTGTGTCGATCGACGAGAGTGAACGCGCAATCCAAAACATCCCAGAACGAATTGATCAAAACCTTTCTGAAAGTCTGGCAAAAGCTCATTTGATGGTCAAAACGAGACAGCAGCAAGGAGGAGTGATGCGAACAAACAGTGCGCATTCTCTCACAAGAGGTGGATCGGGCCAGTTGGAGACTCGTATTCCAACTGCCGGCTCGACTACCAGCTCAACCTCGTCAGCATCATCTATCTCAACTCCAAGCAGAGCGTCTACCGAAGAGGTTTCCCGAATTATTAGTGCATGGCGGCATCATAAGCGTGTGCAACTGATGCATGGCCACAAGGATCTCTCCGCTCGTAGTCGGGAATTATTGCTGGATCAAAAACGCATGGCTTTCTCGGCAGAACGTGCTAAAGTGACGGAGATCATCTTACCAGCTACTGGCCCAACATCGCGTAGTCGTCACGCAAGTGTAACATCGTCTTCAGGAATGCATCAGTCTAGTGCTTCGTTAGTATCCCTGCCTTCAGCTCCTGGCTCTCCAGGAAGACGCCAATCGACTCCTATGATCAGAGGTGTGAGAAGCAATTCCGTCGAAAACAGTACACTCACGAAAAAAAGGAGCACAGGAAAAATCCCACAATTCAAAGATTCTGGGAATCTGGAAGGGTTTGGCCGTACATCGTTTACATCGGTCTCTCGACTTTCTGACTTCTCGGCGACTGCGCTTGACGACAGTGCTGACCGTGAGAGCCTCTCGTCGAGTAGTGAAACTGGTAGTAATCATGCCGCATCCGCCCGAGAGCTGGCTCCAGACGCAGAATTGGTCAAGCGGTCTTTGTCACGCAAGAAAGATTTCTTGATGGTTACTTCGGAGGTATTTCGTAACGAAGATGGTGATTACCAATCTCGAAAAATTTTGTTCCAGGCACGCGATCATGATTTCTCTGTGGCTTCGCGTGCCCCAGCACACTCTTCCAGCGGTCGTGAACTTGGACGAGTTAGCTCTTCTCAGACAGGAAAAAGCGTGACGTCATCTTCAAGGAAATCCCTCGGCAGTTCATCGATTAACAGCATGAATAGTTCCATCAGTTCATCTTCTGCAGCCTCCGCTGGCGCGAAGTCGGCATCGGGTGATGATTTTGACATGGGAGATATTGATTGCGTGCAAGTCACAGACGTCGATGACGACGAAGAGGACGATGAAGCTCCACGTCGTCGTGGTTCGGAGAGCAGTGAAGATTCTGTTTATAGTGACGTGGAAGCCGATGTGGATGTAGATGCCACCTTTAACGATTTGATTGGTGCGCCAAACCATTTGGAGATTGTCGCTGATGATGAAGAACTCGCACCAGATGGACCCACGCATGCGTCATCGTTTACTAACCTTCTGGAACCTGACAAGCCACAAATTGTTCAGGTATATGTGAGCAGTAAGATTCGCGAGAACTTGACGTTACGGATTCGGTCGGGATACGCCGAGGCCAAGGGTGCGCGCGCGTACATGGAAGACAAGACCTTGGGGATGACAGACTGCGATCTTTCATCGTATAACTCGTCAGTGGCGTCCACTTATGCTTCCTTGGCGTATTTTGCTGTGTACGATGGCCACAATGGCGATGACACTGCGGCGTTCTTGCATCGCGAATTGCATCACCGTTTCTTTAACCAGCCAGAGTTTATCGACGCGCCATTGAAAGCGATTCCCATCGCCTGTGATCAGCTCGATTTTGAGATCCTAGAAATGCAGAACCGTAGTGTGCTTCCGAAGCGCAAACGCACGTTTGGAAATGAAGTAGCGTGGCAGAATATGGCCGATCACACGCATAGCGATGATGACGACGAAGATGAGGACCATGAAGATGTACATGTCGCTGATGATGATGAAGATCTCTGTCCAGAGGATGTGAAGTGCCATCTGCAGCCCATTTCTTTCTCTGGTGCGGTCACGGTCTTTGCCATTCTCGCCAAGCGGAAGCGGCGGCGAGTTGAAGCGGATAACCATCATTCTGACGAACCAAAAGAAAATGAACCAGCTCAGAGCGAGGCAGGTGAGTCGGGGGCCCAAATTGAGTCAGAAGACGAGCCAACCGTGCTGTACTTTGCGAACATCGGCGATTGTCGTGCTGTGCTGTCGACGGGTGATGGCGTGGCGGTGGAACTGACAAAAGACCACAAGGCATCGCTCCCCGAGGAGAAGACGCGTATCGAAAGCAGCGGTGGATTCGTGCATAATGGCCGGTTGGATGGCATTCTCGCAATTTCACGCGGGTTTGGTGACTTGGCGCACAAGGAAGAGGGTCATTTGATTGTTACGCCCGATGTCTATGAGCGTGAAGTGGCCCCAGAGGATGAATTTCTATTACTAGCGAGTGATGGGTTGTTTGATGTGCTTTCGTCGCAGCAGGTAGTGAACTTCATCCGTCGAAAGCTGCGGATGCATGGGGATGTGCAATTGGCTGCGCAGGAACTGGTGCTCAAGGCGCAACAGTACTTTGCACATGACAATATTAGTGTTGTAATTGTTGCTCTCAACCAAGTAGCAAACGTGTTAAGTTAATAAATACCCGTGTTGTTGTTTGTTGTACGGTGGCTCATCTACAAAAGAATACCTTCGATAATGATATCGCTAAACTAAAATCAAATTTGTTCTTCGACAGCATCCAGGGATCGTCTTCCGATGAACTCTCCCTGGATAACTGAGCAGCTACTGCTTAAATGAGCCGACCGAACCACTGATCAATGTCGTTATTGTCTTCTTTCTTGCCACTCTTGGTGCAGTCTTCTGGAACGACGTGTTGTTGCGCACCTTCGTCTTCTTCGTCAAAAGTGGAACTCTGTGCTGACGAGGAACGCACCGAGTCTTCCTGTATGGTTGTAAGTGTTGCATCTTCTGCCGCCGAGCGCTGCACTGACATCTCTCGCAACAGCGATGGGATCTCCTGGCCATATTTCCCTGGAATTCCTTTGTAGCTCTCACTGTCCATGGTCAAGAAATTCCGTAGCTGCACAGCATAGCCGTCCGAGACTAGTCGACAGCTTAGCTGATAGTCGTTCGTGCCGATCTCCAGCAGCTCCTGTAGATATGTGAGGAACCGCTCAGCGCGATTCTGGACGACTGCGGGCTTGGAGGACCCCCAAAGCCGTTTTCCTGGAAATTTCTTGGCGAGTTGGTGCATGTCGCGGATCATATTGGCGCAGTAGTGGCAATGTGGGGACTGGAACGACTGGGCGAGCGCTTCACGGAGAATCAGAAACGACGAATACCGACGCGCGACCTGCCAGATCTCGCCCGTGCGGACATTCTCAACGACAATGTGGTACTCCGTGTACGTGCCAGGGGATGTAATAGACGTGTAATTGAGGATGGAGGATTCCTGTGGCGTGATCGAGTGGATAAAGAAACCGCTGAGGGTATTGATCTTGTTGCCTGCTTTGTTCTGTCCATAGTGTTTGAGTTTCTGTCGACGCCGTCTGCGCTTCTTTGATTGTTGGGATCCTCTCTCTGTAGTAGCTTCGGCTCCTCTTTCCTCTGTTTCAGTGAAAGGGAAGGAAGAAGTGGAGGAAGCCATGGAGGAGGGGCGGATGGTATTGGACCTGTTCAGTTCGGATGCCTCACGCTGCTGTCGCTTTTGGGCAGCCACGGCGATTAATTCATAGAGTTCATTTACATCATCCTGGTTATTATTGCTACTGTTCATTTGGTCATCGGACGAGGTAAAGAGCGATGTCACACTCGGTTTCCGCATCATACGCGGGTGGCAGCAGATTTGACTATGAAGCGCGGCGGGGGAAGAAGAAGGCTGGCTGCTGTCAGAGTAGAGAGGATAGGAGGAGGGGAGGGACTGGCCATCTGGTCCCTGCATGTATGAGAGCCGCGTCGTGAGATGGTTTGGCACAATGTATAGGAATTTGTATGCAACGCGGGAGGATGCGCTCTTCTGCCCATCAGAAGGGTGTGAAGGGAGTGGGAGCAGGTGACTGGTAGTGGCCACATCCATGTAAACAGCCCGTCCCCTAGTCTACCCGCAACCCCTACTCTACGATTAGAGCCACAAGGATACAGTTGACTCGGTCAGTCATGTGTGTTGTGACCAATTAATTGCCTTGAGGTTTCGTGGCCACCTGGTCAAACCTTGGATACAAAAATTTATTCAGGACATTTTTTATTCTGTTTGAATAGCTTGTTCTGGACTCATAGAGTACTCCCACATGTTTTGTTCCTCATCTTGTCATTGATAGATTTCCTTGCGGAATAGTGATCATTATAGAAATGCCTGACAACAATATATCATTCTTCTTCGAATACTGGCGACACTAAATACAATAAGAGTGTTGCGGTGCGACGTTGTAGATCGTCTGCTGGCTACTCAAATCGTGGTCGCTCAACGAAGAAAATGAATAGTAGTTTAGCTATTGTACAGATATGCATCGTGGCACTCTTGGGACAGTCTTGTCAGACGTACGATGGTTCGGTATCCAACGTTTTTTGCATCTTTCTTCAAGGATTACCGCGTGGATGGTGACATCTGGTGACCTGACAATCAGCAAAAGCAAAGATCAGAAACCGTGACAAGCACCCTAGGATACTACAAATTTGTAAACAAGAGGCCTGTCCACCAGATCTTCAGCGGTACGCATCTCCCAATGTGTAACATCAGTCTGACAGTGTGAACATACAAGAAGTTTGTGATATATGCCTTACCAACAAGCCCTCTATTCGCACAGGCACAGGCGAGGAACATCTTTCTATGAAAGTTGAATGCATATGGAGTTGATTGGATTCCTGACATACGGGGAGAACAGATGCCGGGCATCCTGGCCAGCTTCTTTTCAGAATCAGAAGTGGTTATATCTTTTGAGAATGTCAAGTCGAAACTTCAGTCAAAGAAAAGGTGGTTATAGCCTTCAGAACGTTTTTTGTGTTGACTGATCCGCTGACGTCATCCATGCAATCCATATTGAGGTCATAGAACTGACACATTACGGTATGTAGGTAATAGTTTTTACGAAAAGTTCATAAATAGGCACCTTAAACTGCGATCGTCCTAGCCTAGCACATGCAACTTTGCACATAAGAAAAACTGCCGTTTCTGCACGCGATCGCTCTATCGCCATCACCAAAGTCGCACATGCTGCATGCAACATCAGCACAATACACGCCAGCAATGTACACGTGAACAAAAGACCGAACGGATGAGCTTCTCTACCATCGTCGCCACCGATTGGATTTTTTTGTCTCTTTGCAAAAAAAAATGATACCCCAGGAAAAAAACAAGGAGTAACATGTTTGCGGCGTTCCCGTTTAAACAAAAGCTGCCATCCGGCTTTCGTTGCTATCAGACAACAGTTCCTTGATATTGCTGAGTCGTTTTGCAATCTGATGCTGATATTTCTTCTCAGGAGATAATCCCTCAGATTCATCATTCCCCAGTTCACCACCATCCACTTGAGTGATGACTGCTGCTTGCTTTATCCCCCCATCTCCCGCTTCCCGCTCAGCAAATTCCATCTTTTCGCTCTTGGACGGTGACGCTGGGAACGACGCACTCTTCTCCAACGAAGATCGCGTTGTATGCGACAGTGGCTGTGCTGGGCTTGATGCAGATCTTTGTAGCACTATCGGCACCGGTACATTGTGATCCGTAATCGGACCAGAATCCGAGTGACTGGGGTTCGTTGTTGGTGTTGCTGTTGAGGGTGCCACTCTCTCTTTTGCTTGCGCTTCAGCTGCAGCACCCTCCTCCTCTTCCTCTTCCGCTTGCTCTTCTACTGTCCAGAGCTCATCGGTATCTGTCATCGACGAAGAGCTGGACGGATTCAACGTAGATGCCGTTGTCATCGTCACTGCCGAAGTTGTGGGAGCCGCTGGCTGATCGTCCTGCTCATGTGCGGCATCCATCGTCGGCCTTTCACGCATGGAGGGTTTGCCTGTGTCCAGATCCTCATACTTGCCCACGCGTAGCAGCCGCAGAAGCTTATCTTCACTCTTCATTGTCAATTTTTTCTCGCAAACTTCGCGCATAAACTCATTTAGCTGCAGATACAGTACATATGACACGTGTATCCACACTTCAACATCACTTCAATGTATCTAAATCAGTCAGGTAGGACATTACATACCAACACTTGCCGCGCTTCGACGACCTCGGTCTTCAATGCCTGTTTTCGCGTCCATGATTTCGGCGGGAAGGGCGCACTGATCGTATTACCGCTATGTGTCTTGATACTCTGTGCAAACTTTCGGATTTCTCGGTACCGAAGTACACGCTCGTAGCATTCGCCGTGGTAATTCACGACCGTGAGATACACCTACAGATCCATAAGTGAGCAGATCAATATTTGATGATCCCCTCGCAATCACCAATAATTATTGTGGATGACAGACGCACCGTATACGGATGGGATGTATCTGTGTCCAGAGTCTGCGTGCCGATCACGGCCACACGCAACTGCCCATACACCATTATTCACTTTTTTCCTCTATAGAGTATTTCTCTTCAAGCGATCCACTTGGGGCCACAAACGCGTAGAGCCACACAAGATTTGCTTGTACTGTGGACGATAAAAAAGGAGTGATTGAAATCACCCACACACACTCACTGGAACCTATTACTTGTTCAAACAGGCAGTCAGTGGACGCGCCGCGTGAACTGGTTGGACGTGGAAGGAATCGAATAGAACAATGAACGAGCTGCGGCTTTTCCTTATTTCACCAGCAGCAATATATAAATTGGTAACAGCGTGTCGCACTACATCACGAATCCCCTCAAAAGACAACTCCACCCTCATAATTTTAAAAAAAGCGGGAAATATTGCTATTATATCCACAATATTTTGGAGATGTCGCAGTTGTTGTCAGATCGGGGGCACGGACGTGGGTAAATTCTGTGAAATTTCGCCTTTTTTATACGTATTTTTGGGGCGATTGGTCACGATGAAGATTACTTCAAACTGCCTCTGATATTTATGATCATTTATTTATGGATACATAATGTCAAATACGGGATGGCTACAACTCTTTTCCACCTGAAGAGCTACAATACCATCGCTCTTTTTCTCTAAAGATGGTGGGGGGTTTCACTAAATGTACTAGGACTAACTAGTTGATAGATATCGTACCTCCTTCTTTCCATAGAGCTCTATTGCTAAATGCTAGAGCCCTATGGAGGAGGTGGATTTGGGACTCTCATCTTCCACCAGACAAACTTTACAGGTTCGCAGGCGCCGTCCTTGGAACCGGAGGAAGACGGAACAACTGTCGCAGATCATTTCGCCACACGCTCGACAATGGTGCTTGAGCTTGAACATCGTAAAGCGTTTATTGCAGCTGTGACACGCAGAATACGGTGCTGAGTCGCCGTTGTTATTTGGTGATGGAACCGGAGGGACAAGGTCGACCGGTTCAATGGGGATAATGGCACTAGCGGTAATATCCTGTTTCACCTGCCCTCGTCCATCGTATTTCCCGACTTTCAGCAATTGAAGTAGGTATTCTTCTGTCTTTAACGGTAGTTTGTTCTCGCACACTTGCTGTATGAATTCGTTTAGCTGCATTCATTTAGATCACATGAACTAGTTTATTGAACAGATCTGTCGCAGTTTTTAGCAGGAGACATTCATTCATTCAACGTACCATCACCTGTCGCGCTTCCACGATTTCATGCTTCAATGACTCTTTCTTCGACCAAATCTTCGAGGGGAATGGGACGTTAATCGGTGTCAGTGATTGTAACCGCAGCTATTTTCCCATGCCAATCATCCATCATTCGTCCATATACCCACAGCCATTAATAATTTGCTTTCATAGTAAGAACTCTTCGTCGTTCACATACCTTCCTATAAAATTTTCGATAATCGTGGTAGCGAAGCAGGCGTTGATGACACTCGCCCCTATAGTTCACTACCGTCCGATACAACTGTGCAAAGAGAACACAAGAAACAGTCTCCCCTGTTATTCACTGATTTGAACGAGTCATCTGAATCAACTCTCTTACCGTGTACGGTCGCAAGGACTCAGCATCGCGCGTCTCCGTGCCAACAATGGTGATACGAATCTGTCCATACACCAGCGACTCCCGAGAAACCATCGCCCAAAGTAGTAAAGCGTTGAGACTCTGACCACCACCTGTTTTCTCTGATCACACTGAAGCCTCTTTGCTCAGGACTCGTTACCGTCAGGGTAAAGACTACTGAACTCTCAGCACTGCCCCGCAAAGAGTGAGTAATGGCGAGAAAGACGGTGTGACTGTATGCCCTTTCGACTCTCTCTCGCATGCACACACTCACTCGCGCATCTGCCATCAAATCCCCATAGAGTGTGTGGGTTCAGACCAAAAAAGTGGGACATGGCCAACTAGATAAGAAAAATCCGAACGTTGCATCGTGATTTCGTTCGCTTTTTTTATTTACGGGAAAATAGGTTCAAAAATACGGGATGGGTACAGATGTAACAAATCTAAACTGGTCCAGAGTTTTATAGGAATTCGCTATCACTATCTTCTTGAATGGTACTCTGCGTCATCTTCTCACTCGCAAGGAAGCTTAGGTGCTGCAGCATTCCAATGTGTTCTTGATCGGCTTCACGACGTGGCTTCGTGTCCATGACAGCGACCGTGCCCAATGCATGACCGTACCTAGAGAAGATGGTTGCACCAGCGTAGTATCGAATCTTCACGGCGCCTTTTTCTCCTTTCACCATGGGGTTTTCACGGAAGCGATCGTCATTCTTGGTATCCAACACTACCAAGACGCTCGGCTGGCAGATTGTATGCGCACAGAATGAAAGCTCACGAGGAAGCGTTGTGTGTGCCATGCCGATATTTGCTACAAGAATCTGTTCTTCGTCTTCAATGATACTTACAAATGCGATAGGGCACTTCATCGTCTTTGCAGCAACTTCACAGTACATGTTGAATTTGCCTGATGTTGCAAGTTCACGGATATTTAGTTCCCTCAACACAGCCAATCGTTCTTCTTCGTGGTCAGGCATCGGTGGTTCTGGCCATGCGTTGAGCCACACACCACTGCTCATGGTGCTGCTTCTTCCCAGTTCAAATTGAGATGCTGTCGAGTTCTTCCGGCCACCAGAGCCGGCAGAGCGACCACTACCGCCTCCTGGTCGTGAGAACCCTGTTGACGAGGTTGTCGAAGTCGGACTATCCAATGAGTGGAACGCCACGCACGAGACACACACGCGCATCGAGCGGTTCTGAATCCGATGATACAGTGAGCAACTATTACAGATTACTTCACCACATGCACGGCAATGATGCTTGCGTTTAAACATATTGAAGCGCTTATTGCAGATATGGCAACTAAACCGGTCTTCGTCGTTCACCCATTGTGTTTGCTGCACCACATCGAGACGAGGCAACGCCACAGCACGAGACGATCGTGTATTGCGGAAGGACGATTTACGAGAAAGTGCGAGGCTCCCACGAATCTTGTTGGCTGGGTTCATGCCATTAATATCGGTACTGTACGTCCGCGAAGCTCGGTGATGTGGTGGTGGAGCGTCGATAGGTCGGAGGTTGTCGATGGCATGGCTCTGACGGCCAATATGGGCGTGAGATTGCTTGCGTGGCATTAGTTGGTTGCTCTGTTCATCGACTGTCTTTAGTCCATGCTTTGGGATGGTATTATCATAAGGATAGAAATCATCCGAGTAATCCGATGTCACAGATCCTTCGATATCGTTCGAAGTCATGGACGATTCCGACGAACTTTCCGAAGATGCCGTACTTTCCGTGTACTGCAGTTGCTGTTGTAGTTGCTCCTTTTCCTGCTGCTCCTTTTCGTGCCGTATTCTCGATTGATCGCGTTTTCGCTGTTCTTCTGCTTTTTGCGCATTACTCACCACCGCTAACATCCGTCGATATCGGAACCGCCATTGCAACATCTTGACAACACACAGGAATTTTTGATACTTTCTACGCTGACACAGCATTCGCAGGTAACTCTGAATCTTACGAGCCTTGTTTCTTCGAAGTAACAACGCTTTCCGTCGACGCTTCAGTGTAAGCTGTTTCTTGTATCGAAACGCCAGCTGAAGCGATCGAACCGCATGTCGTAATCGCAGATATCGACGACGAGCACAAAAGCATAATGTGGCATGGAAAATCTTCACCATGTGACGTCGTAAGCGCTGTGTGCGCATATCCTCCAAAAATTCGTATGCTCCTTTTTTCATAAACATCTTCGTGTACCCCATCTGCACCCCTACTGCTGTTGATTTTGCAGTGAATTGGATTTGATCTGAATGTTCACACGAACTCTGTGCAACGACATCAGGCTCTTTCGGCATGACCAGGATGAGGTCGTTCAGCAAGTCTTTCGCTTCTCCAGCCATTGCTGATTCATTGGAAAGATCCATAACATCTGGATCCAGTGATACAAACGATGACACTAGTTGCCTCTTGGTCGCATGTGGGTTCTTCATTGCTTTCAGACTGTGATACCGAGCTACAAACTCGTCATGTGGCATCCGAATCGGATAACCCGCTCGTGCCACACGTACAGCCTCCATCACACCATTGCATCGCAACTGGTTTAAAACACGTTCCCGCTCGAACACGTTCGCCTCGCAATTCTCATTTGGCTTTAAACATCGGACATAATGTGGATTTGTCTCCTGCAAAGTCTCTAACAGCGCCGTCAGTTGCTCCTTGAACTGTAATCCAACGCTAGCACCTCGTTGTTTGCTCGTTGCTGCACGTAGTCGTGGAGAGGATTTGGCACGAGGGCGGAAGTCACTACCATCACACACAACACGCGTGAAACTTCCTTCTTTCGGAGAGTGTGCCAGTAAATCGACAGCTTCTTGATGCAAAAGATCCTTGTTTTTCTCCAAGAAACCCAAGGACGAATACTCGACGTTGCCTGCGTAGTGAACGATCGTAAACAATCCTTTTGCTTTCTGAATACGAGATGCAGTGAAACGCGGATGCTCATCACAGGCACGATAAAGTTTTGATGCCAATGTCGTGTCGTTGCCCTTCGGGATCAAACATTCTTCGTCAATCAATGGCAAGATCCCCGTCGGTCGTTGCGAGATGAGGTTCACACAGTCCTGATTATCCAAAAACTCGACGTATTTCCAGTCCACGCCTTCGGATTCGTACTCGCGCTGTTCCATTTTAAACACATAGTCATTAAACTGTTGCTGGAGTGTCTCGTTTGCAAAATTAATACACAGCTGTTCAAACGAGTTGTTCGGGAATACTTCAAATCCGAAAATATCCAAAATGCCAATGAACTGCATTCCGCCACGGACTTTCTGACTATCATCCATTTTCAGGAAATCGTTGATCTTGTTCACCATCCAGTCAAACAGGCGACCATAAAGTGACTTGGCAAGTGCATCACGAGCATTGTTGGCCTGTTCCGCCGAGAGTTTCACGCTGACGAAATCTGTACCTGCTCGAATCTTTCGTACACTCAATGCTCGTTCCAGTTGAGCCGCATCGACAGCAAGCAATGTTGCAGCTGCATCACGAGACCAAGTGCAGCTCGGCGCGAGTTCTGTCGTCGCTGGAGACCGATGCTCGTCATGTTCAAAAGTTAAATTGCCAATATGCATCAAAGCCGCCAGCAAATCAAAGATCCCTGCTCGTTCAAAGGGCGTAAATCCCACCACTTCCATAGCTGCCGTCACGCGTTGATACATCTCACGGTCTTCGACACCATCGCGTCGCTTGAAGCACTGGCTTTGGTTCAGATAGCGATAGTGCAAGAACTGTCGCAAATCGCCTGTCACGTCGCCATTATCCCCAGACGTCATCGCTTGTTGTTGTGTTGGTGGGTCGAGTAGCCATCGTTTTCTGGCGCTAGCGGACGCACCGAGCGTCATTTCGTAAAAAATATGATAATTTCGCTCACCTTTCGACTGGGATACCAAGCGGACTTTTTCCAAAAGATACGTCTGGATACTCGCGCCGGTCAAGCGACCATTCCCAGTGAAATGCAACTTGATGAATTTCCCAAAGCGACTCGAGTTGTCGTTCCTTAGCGTGCGTGCATTGCCAAACGATTCCAATAAAATGTTGGTCTGTAATACTTTTGCTGCGATTCCTGTCTGCTGAATTCGTGAAAAAGATAAATCTCGATGATCACCTGCTTGTGCTAAATATTCCATGAGGAACTTGGTCGATTCGGTTTTCCCACTGCCACTCTCGCCACTCACCAGGATTGCTTGGTCTCTTTTAGTGCCATTTACGGGGAGCGACATGGCTTTAAACGCTTCGCCCGCGACTTGATAAATATGCGGTGGAAGCACTGCCCCTTTGGCACGGACGCTGCTGTTCCGGGTCTCAAACGACATCAAGTATTTGTTCAATAGCGATCGATCGTAGAGCCCCCGGAGCTTCTGGAACGGGTTTACCGCCAGTAAAATCGTGCCAGTGTTGGTATAGATAGTCTGTTTCTGGAATCGACACTCGAGCGCAGCGAGGATGCTGGTTTCGTCTAATTCCATGAGCGACGTGAGATCGTCGACATCGAGACTACCTCCCATGGGCGTCAAGAGTCGCATGTCTGGAGAGGGTTTATTCGGGTCTTCGGAGACACTCACGTCGTGGAGACTACCGTCGTCAAGTTTGACGGTTGCGACAGCGCCAGCAATATCCAATGGCGTGGCGTAGCGGTCAATGATGACACCTGTGCGCCAGACGCCCTGCACGCACACTTCCACTTGTGCACCGACGTCCATACTCGCTCACCGGTTGCTGGAGGAGGAGGAGGATCGAATGACAATAGGGTGGGAGAGCAGGAGAAGTCCGTTAAACGCACGTGCGATGAGGGTATGTAAGTAAATATAGCGACGGAAGAAGAAGAGGAAGAGGAACGTCGGTCTTCTTCCAGGGTTTTTGGGGCGTAAGCGTCTTCCGCGCTTCTTCCTCACCTGCCGCTCTTGTGCACACTGGTGTTTTGTTTTCCCCGTCTATAGAGTCAGTCCTGACTACGTCGGGCATATGGAGCCCGTTGTGTGATGCATCCATCCACAGAGCAGTTTTTTAACTAACACCATTTCCTCCCCACAACCCTACACTGACTTAGAGGATAGGGGTACACTTACATTTGCTAAATCAAGTCCTTCAACTGACGATGGGGAGAAGCAAAAAATCACCACAAAAATAGAAACGCGATTGACCCCCCTACTCCTACATAACGGTTACAATAAAGAACCACCTAAACCTATCATGCACGAACTGATTGACTTGTAGATTGTAATGCCCGCGTACCAGCTGAGAGGCAGAAAATGCACTTGAAACCTAAACCGCTTGCGGACGTTGTTTGGTTGTGGGTCAAACACGTGTTGCAGCAACGGGACAGCGCATTTGGTCAATCAACTGCGGTCCATAATTTTTGCGTCAGTTGAGGAGATGTTGGCTGGTGCGAGTGTAGCTATTTTTACAGAAGGAGTGTGCGCACCAATACATGACAGATATGAACGTGTGGAGCAGCTCAAGGAGCATCACATGGGAAATTAGATAGTCTTTCCGTCCAATGGAAGACAGTACAGCAAAAAAGCTGAATGGATGTAAGTACTGGAAAGCCAGTAACATCCAAAAAAGAATTCCACCTAAAAATTCAATATTTACTTATCAACTAACCAAAACTGTGTGGTCACACCATAAACAACACGTCAGCTCGTAAGATACGGTCAGAAACCAAAATTTGTTAGGAAGCAATTTTTTGCTAAATTTAATTTCGCTACAATTCGCGACGGTATCCGTATTTATCCATGTGTCCGTAAATACACAAACGAGACGGACGACACAATTAATCAGCTGATTTGGAGTCTCCCTATCTCACCATGGCATGCTTGTAGCTCTTCACTGCAAGCTGCTCGATCTCATGTGATACTGACATCCGGAAGTGAATCGTCGTTGCTATTGCTACTATCTTCACTCGTTATAACTGGCTGTCGTTTCCTTCGTCGCTTCGGCAGCAGCTGCTTCTCTCGTGGCACCAGCCGCAGCTCGCGAACAGTTGAAAGAAAATCGTAGAGCAGACAACTCAATGCTGCATGCGTCATCACACCATTCTTAATATTCACTGATTGCTGTATCGATGATGATTCACATAGAGAGTCATGCAGTACGATGAGCGTCAATTGCTCCGCATCCACATGGCAAGAGAGTTTACTGTAGAGGAACAATATCACGCTCGCTCATTAGAGAGATTCGTCATTTGCTAATCGTCAGAGCATGCATGCATACACGTACACGACTTGCAGTAACACATCAAGACTCTTCAGCTCCAAGATTGTGAGTGGTGTGGGCTGCAGAAGGATGCTTGATAAATAAAGTGCAAAGTGCGCAATGGAATCCACAGGCGGTTCAGGTAATTCGACAGTCCAGTCGGTGCTTTTATCCCGCTGTTCGTGATGGTATTTCTGGATCAGCACGTATAGGAACGCAGGAAACGGCTGATGTGCCTTGGCTTCGAACTCTGCTTCTACTGCACAGGGACCCACCACCAAAGCGTAAGGCAAACACACACACCTTTGTTCGCCACTTCATACTCGTAGAGGAAGCTGTTACCTATGTCGTTCAGATCTGGCGATACATTCAAAATCTGTGTAGCATACATCTCCATCTCCAATCGCTCGCGGATATCTGTGATGGTGTCACGTAGACCGATGAACGCTGTGATGTATTGCCGTGCCGCCCACTGGAACGCAAACGCTCGCCATCGCACCTTGGCATCCGGATGCAAGTGATTCGCTTCAAACGCTTGCTGCTTTTCCTTGTCCGTGACGTGCGCGAAAAAATGCGGATCTTCTTCTAATCGGTGCATATTCTTTGCGAATCGATACTGAGAAACCTCTAGCGGCAGTTGACGGAACGTTTGGTCCACTTCGTTGTAATGCCGTTCCAGTGTCTCTGCTGCATGGCGGAAACGCTTAATATCCTGAGACGAAAAACGAAAGCCTTTTCGTGCGCCACAGATCACCAATATCTACAATAAATATCACCATGATCATCGTTAGAAGCCGATAGCAAGCTTTGTTCATCGATGCGGAAGTGACTTTTTACATCATTGAGTGCGTGGAGGTTCAGGCGTTCCGTGGAGCTGCTGATATTGAGTGCCTGTCGTTCTTCTTCTGTGGGTTTATGATAGCGAAGCATATCGATAAACCGCATCATCTGCGTCGGTGGTTTAATCTCGAGGGCCTTCTCATCCACGTTCTACATATCGATAAAGCAAGAAAACCGCGGCTATGAACATGTGCATGAAACATCAACAAAAGAACAATTTGGAGAGAAAAACAAACGCACTCACATCGAAAATAGGTCGCAATTCGACCTTTCTCAGCTTGACGTTCGGTAGCAGAAATGCTCCGTTGATACCAGATGATCCATTGAGCAGCGCAAACGGCGCTGCTGGCCGCATCGGCCGCTCGACATTCTCGATTTGCCCATCCATCTCTTGTGGTTCTTTTTGACTAGGAAGATGACCCTGATATTCTGGACGAGCAGAAAATAGTCCTTGAAACCCACCAATAACGATTTTCATTGGCTGAAAATATTAATAAATTATTTTTATTGGATAAAATACTCGAGGTATTCATCAGTTGGAAGAAATGAATAAGCAGGAGGAATTGATTGCCTTGAATGATGGAGATATCTGCATAAAAGACGCTTGCGGTGAGTGCTGCCGCCACAGGCGCAATGTTAGCATATATGATGCACAACACAAAGAGATCTGGTGCCTTTGTGACTGTGGATATGGTGATATGGGAGAAAAACAACATCATCGACGGTCGAATGATGGCCGGGTATTTTTTTTGCAAATGAGATTTTCATAAGCATCGCTATGAAGATTGATTGACTTGTGTGGTGTTGCAACTATTGGATATAGCTCACTCCTCTCGAAATGATGAGTGCATGTGAGTATGGGCGTACAGTGCTTTATGCGCTGCATAACAGCAAATAACAATCTGAGGAAGAGGTGACGCCAGTTCACAAACTCATTCCGTTTCAAGACAGCAAAATTGGCTAGCAAATGCAGGATATGGGTCCTCTTACCAGTCTCCCCATCTCGGATCATTTATCTACTCCAGAGAGCGTGGGATTTTGTGGCATTTTCTAGTGAAAATACCGACACATTTGTCGCAGAATTTGGGTCGCTTCGAGATCAAAGCCATTTCCACATCTGATCATGAAGAAATTGCCAATGACCTGGTACTGACCTGCTCCATTCCGAAGGTAGGAGATCTATTCTGACTGGACTGATCTGCTATGTATCTGATGATCTTCCGTATCATAGATACCTTCGATCTTAGACAAGTAGTCATTCAATCCAACACCAGAGCAACTGAACACTCTGAAAACTGTAAAATACTTACGCCGCTTTACTGTGGCGTTTATATTCGATAATTCCGTTGCTAATGGTGTAAATACGCTCAAATGGACAGTCAAGTATGTCTTCAGCGGCGAATACGATATCGTTCAGTACCTCTACTGAGATAACCTAAAGAAATCCAATAGCGCCACAATTTCGACAAATTGTTTTGCATTGGTGGCGCGAACGTCAGTGCCATTTGGAGTTAAGCATATGGATAACAAGCAGCAGGACGATCGTATTCTCCAAATGGTCACGCAGTCGCTACATATGCTCCTCCCATTCATACCAGAGCACCAAGAAGCGCTGCTGTATCATTGGCAGTATGTGAATTGAAGCAGTCTGGATAGTTTTTTTATCATTGATGTGAATATTGCGTGGAATATCTCAAGTGAGCAAGCCACCCCAATATTCCGCAAGTCAAAAGAAAGACAAGCCAGCGATGTTGGTGCTGAGTAAGGCACCTCGGATTATCATCGCTGGTGATGAGTTATTGGGTCAGTTTCGACGGCACCTATTGTTTGCAAAGGTTGCAGCGAGAGGCATATTTCAAGAACAACAATCACGAGTACCTTGTAGACGGAAACACAATACTTAACTACGTTCTCCTTAAAAGTGAATTGATCCATTGCATTGTGCTACTTGCTTGGTTGTGATGCAGACGCACGAGTCCCAAGTATTCGAATTGGAAAGCACTGTTTTGGTGATGACGGTGGTGGCGGCGGCGGTGTTACAAGGATCGCTATTCGCGAGCCGATGGCATCACACGCGACTTGGAGCACTGCCATCATATCTTCATCTTTCGATTCTTGATCGTGGGGATTGCTATCGACAACCGCGACGGTTCCAATCACTGTTCCATCCACCACAATCGTCCTGGCCATGTAAAAGCCAGCATTGATGGCTTGCAGCATTGGGTTGTAGCAGTACCAATTTTCATTTCTTACATTCTTTAGAACCAGTGTTTGGTCTGAGGTGCCCATTGTAGCATCACACATGCCGATTTCGCGGGGGAAACAAGAAAAATGAATCGACAATGCGCCATAACTCCCGACAATCAACTCGTGCGCTGAATCTGCCAGTGTGATGTAACACAATGGCACCTGTAGCTTGAGTGCGACCTGTTCACACACTTGTTTCCATCGATGGGAATGCAACAAGTGCTTTTTATGGAGTGTCTTCATCAGCAGCGACCGCTTCGCGTGCGTTGCTTGTAATTTCGTCGTCAGCTCCGCCGGCCGACCAGCAAACCATTGGCGGTAGTTACTATGATCTACTCCGGGGTATTGTGCACGCTTGCCGTTGGTCGACTGCTCGGAGGAGAAATATACTTTTGATAGTTGGCTTTCGTATCCCGCGATTTTGTAACACATGAGGCATTTGCAGACTTTTCGGACGCGTCGTGTGCAGTAAGAACATGCTACCAACTGACATTCGTCACATGTTACCTGTCTGCGCAGGAACGAAAAACATATTGGACAGGCTGCACACGATATACGTGACTTCTTGTCATTTGAAGCTGGCTGCTGTTTCGTGACTCTGGTTGTCTCCAATACTACCTGACAGCTTGTAATTGGCTTCACAGGCGTATCAGATTGCTTCACAGTGCTATTGTGCTCGTTTGGGCTCGCTTTATGATGACTCGGGAGATTTAGTTGGAAAGGGAAGCATTGGGCGAGGTTTCGCGTCATTTGTCGGCTGCTTTCACCACCACAAGCACTGTCCTCGCCCTGAACAGCCGCCATCCCGTGTGAGAGGGTGAGCAGCTGCGTCTGCAACTGTAGCTTGGTGTAGCCCCGCTATGCGAGTACTACCTCAATGGATGAGACTGTGCAACTGGTTTTTTTTTCATGTCTTCAGTATCAAGAATGTACTATCTATGCGTTCTCTTCCATGGGCATCACAATCTTATGCGGTTCAGTACAGATGGCTACATTTTGATCCTGAAATAATCATACGTTACGTTAATTTAAATTTGTGTTTTGTACACAAAAAAGGGATATGTCCGAAAACAATCTCTCAATGGTGGCTACACTTGATACTGGAGGTTACACAGAGTTATTCTGAGCTCGATGGGTACTGAGCTCAATCTCCTGTTCTCACAGCTGATCTGGTTTGATTTTTTATCAGCCTTGCGACGTGATATTATGATGTCGTGAGTGTATATGAAGAATATGGTGTTGTCGCATACTTCTCCACTCACTCAGAAAAAGAAATCCGCTTACAAAATACTCACACAACAATTAGATTACGTTTATTTTCCCCTGAAATTTACGAATATAACCCATGGGTGCATCTTCGTCTTATAGTTAACTCATATAAGTAGTGTAATATATCAGCAACCGTTGAGGTAATTTATTTTCAGATACGTAACCAATCGCACACAACCCAAAGCTATCGAGGCATATAAACGGACTAAGAAAAGCAGACGCGCGCAACTAACACAGGAAGGAAAGGGACGATGGAACTGCCCGAACTGAAAGGTAATGCCACGGATATAGGTGCTGAGGTGGTATGAAGCAATGCTCACGAGGGGTGCACACGTGCAGGTTATTTGCGCAAGAAATCCCGACAAGATCGCTGGCAGCGCCGCTATTTTGAAGCGACGACGCATTATCTCACGTACTACAAGGTGCGTTACCGGCTTATGTTCTGTCAGTGCTGACCGCTTGTTGCTGATCTATGTGCTGCGGGGTAATGGGGTTGATAGAGTCGAGAGAGTGAGAAATTACTGGCGTGCATTGATCTCTGGCGGACACAGAACATCGAATTGAATCCAAATGACCCAGACAAGTTGGAATTTTCTATCGCCATTGGCGAACAATCGTATTTGTTAAAGGTAATACATATGCCATGTAGTCTCCGTAAAAATGAACATAAAATAACTGATGTGTGTATGTATATCTATGTGTATGAATATGCATTATTTACAGGCTGATAGCCAGGACGATGCACAAAAATGGATAAAGGTATGCAAATCATCTCTCTCTTCCTTGTTGGAAAGTGTATGACGAATGCAACATCCTTATCACTTACTATTTTATTCCATTCCAGGGCCTACGTGCTCGACAGCATCGTCCAGAAAACGCGCCATCTGAAGTGTTTAGTCTGCGTAGCGAACGGTACGACGCAGAAAGCGACGCGTCCAGCGAACATGGCGGCCGGCGACCGGGCTACGCGTCGTCCGACACAGGGTCGGTTGGTTCTAGAACATCCAGACAATCATTGGGTCATCCACCTGTTCATACGACCTACACAGATTCGGCATTGAATCCATTAGTGCCGAACGCAAACGCGATTAACGCCGGCAAATATCCAATGTTGAAAACGGACCAGGCTATCCAGAAACAAAAAGATGAGGACAATATCAACAGCGCCTGCTGCTGCGGTACGATGTAGCTAGTATAGCAAGCGATTGAGCTGCGTAAGATTATAAACATTTTCTTTCTTTTGTTTTTCGATGGCATGCATGGAAGAGCAGAGTTCTTTTATGCAGCACAGTTGGAAATCATCATGCAATTCAGTCTTGGCAGTCGCGCAATACCTTTTATATCAAATAATTATGTTAAACACCATTTTATGCATTATAGAAGGTAGAGCTTTGTATTATACCCCCACTGAGGGTTTATTTGTTTAAAGGTTACACCAAGGGGAATTGTTACAAGAAGCGCAAGAAGGGAGTGGAAATGGGCAGCTCCGATGGTAATGCGTGTAGAGATTGACGGGGACGAAGGAAAGAAATGCTAATATGGTTTGGTTGTGGTAGAGGATGAGCGCAAAAAGCGTTCTATCAACGAAATGTTTGGTGATGACTCGAACGACTCGGATGACGACGATGATCAGATTCGTCCAGGTAAAGGCCGACAACTAACTGTGCGCTCTTCGTAAACGATACTGTGTCTTTCCAGTTGAATATTTATGGTCTCTCTCTTCTTTCGCATCTTTCTCGTATTTAGTGTCTACGAATACCACAACAGCCGCTGCATCTGGGTAAGAAGTTTCTTTCTCCGTCCAACACGCAACTTTGTGTAGGCAATTTATCCTTAATATCTTGTTATAACGTGTCGATCTTAGTTTATTCGGTTCAGATTCCGAGAGCGATGACGACAATGCACCGCCAAAGCGGGTAGCACCACCACCATCGAAACGGGTTAAGAGCAAATCGTCTTCTTCTTCCTCCAATCGCAAGGCACAATCACACCGTCGCACCCAGGAGCGCATGGATTCTGGTACACCATACGAATAAATCAGTGAATAGCTGGTAGAATTGATTTACTAAACTTTTCTTTGTATTTTCTAGGTGATGAATACGACTCGGGTGAAGAAGCGACGCATACAAGAGAAGACGACGATTTCATCGATAAAGACGACGACCTCGCCGATGTCTTGGGCGAGTATGACCAGGAGCAGCAGCGATTCGACGACGAGCGACCGATGGATGAGCCACGCGAAAGTACTAAGACGGACGATTTCTTTGATGAAACGCTCAAGTCGCTGAAGACAGGAAGACGGTCGAAGATGAATCTGTCGGCACAGGAAATGGAGCAAATCACGCAGGAAGTACTCTACCGTATGGACAAGGCGCATGCCGACGACGTTGCAAGTATTGCCGAGAAGAAACCAGCGCTTGAGAAGATCAAGTACGTCGATCATGCGCTGCATATCCTGCGAAAGGTGCAGTTCCAGCCGATGCTGCTGGATTTTGACCTCTTGTCGGTACGTTTAGCTGTGTTATTGACTGGTTCACTGACATTTTACCTGAGGATTAATGGTGATTGCGTGGGTTTATAGATTATCAAGAAATGGATCCAGCCATTGGAGAACGGATCGCTTCCTAATGTTGGTGTGCGCACCAAGATGTTGCAGATGGTCAATCGTATGCCAGGTAAAGAATATATTTGTGATGCTTTTTCATCAGCAATACCCATCATGACGCGTTAATGTGGGAATAATGCAGTGTTTAAGGAACATCTGAAGCGCAGTGGCTTTGGTAAAGTCGTAATGACCCTCTGGAAGCATCCACAAGAGGTAAAAATATTTTGATTTTGCTCGATTTTACTTATTCATTCCTAATACAACTCTGAACATGTTGCCACAGACACAGGAAAACAAGGAGCTGTGTCGGGATATGATTGAACGCTGGAGTCGCTCGGTGTTTAACAAAACTATGGATTTCTCGAAATTGGCCGAGTTGGAAGCAGAAAAAGCAGAAACCGCCGCATATCGACGGCAAGAAATGAAGTAAGTGGATTACTAAGCCAACATGATGTCCACTGTTTTGCTCATTGAATGATTGGCGCTGTGATGCACAGACGCAAGCAAAAGCAAGCTGTCGACAATCGCCGAAAAACCGAGCACAATGGTAATGTGTTCCAGTCGAGAAATCCAGACGATATGGATACCAAGGCAGAGGTTATGACTGGTTCGGAACGTGCTGCACTGCCGCAGCAACTGAAATTTGATTTTCTGCATCGGCCACGATCGAAGGTCGAGATTCAGAATGTCCCGAAGCAGAAAGCAGATTCGGATTCGCGGAAAGCGCGGCTCGCGAAGCGCATGCAGGAAATCGCCAAACCTGGCAAGAAAAGCAAACGTGCTATGTCGGTCAGCATCGAAGGCAGATAAGCATACACAGGTAGACGAAGATAGGTGATGGTGATTGGACGCGTCGCTCTGCTGTTGTATCCTGTTTTACTATTGGGTTTACTTGCTCGTTACACACAGAGAATGAAACACAAACATGACCATTTATACAATGATACTACATCTTCCTTTGGGTAATGCGTTTCCATTCTTTACGGTAAGCTGACTGGTTTTTTCTTTCATTTTACAGTTCTAAGGTGTTTGGAGGAAACCGAGAGGACGCGACCGTTTGATCATTTTCGTCTCCATTTATGGTGCTTTGAGCAAACTCAATCAATAGTACTATGGTGAGTAGTGGGGTCAAACATGACAGTGTTGCTATCATCAAGGATCGAGCAGGTGCCGATGGGTATGGAAAGTGTGCAGCAACAGTGGTGTACGACGATGCGAGGAGTCCACCGAAAGATTTGGAGCCAACGATGGCAGCAAAGGGTAGTGGAAACCAGATCAACGACAGCAACTTCGATTCGGAGAGCGTGTTTCCGCCATCAACAAGTCATGTAGCCGCGCTGAACCGGGAACTCAAGGCTTTGGAGGTCCGTTACTTCCGCACACGACTGCAGTTGGAAAAATCCATGGAGAAGGTGGGAATGCATCCATGCTGATTCTTAGAAATGTTGTAATTGTTCGTCCTCAGCTGTTTACGGTTCGCAGAATTGTCAACTCCGACATGTAATGAAGAAATTGCGCAAAGAAAACGTAAAACTGGAGCGAGGTGGATCCAAATTGCGTCACTTGGTTCGTCGAAATATCTACAATTTACTCTAGAAAGCAATGATCTCATGGAGCTGGCTGTAATCGTTCCGTGCTCATAGATTGATCGAATTCAAGCGGATAAAAAGCATTTGGAGCTTCAGGCGATCAATAATCGCGATTATGCCAAGAAGATCGAACAACGCTTCTTTATGGGAACCAAGGGCCAGGCAAGTTAGAATGTTCAAAGGAAAACATGGATTAACTGCTGTACTGACCCTCTTTGTTGCCCTCAGTCACTTGTTCAACGCAACGTGGAGCTTAGTGACTGCTTGAAGGGCCTGGAGAAGACAGTCCAAGACAAAGACGCCGTCATTGAGACGCAACAGCGCGAGCTTCAGGAAACTCACGGGAAGGTTCAGATCCTCAAGCGTGCGCTTGACACGCGGTTCGAGGAACTGGAGTTGAACGGCAGTGTGCACACTGGCATCCTCTTTGAATTGTCGCGTCTTCAGGATCAGTGTGCAAGCTTAGCACTCCAATTATCGCAGGAACGGAAAACCAGTAAAGTGCTAGAGGTAACAGAGCGTATTGGTGGCATTATGCACTTGCTTTGCAGAAGGTGAAGCTGACTCCGCGTCTGCATGGAACAGGTTCAATTGCAGCAAGCACTTGCGAAAGAAGCGAACCTGGATGAAACACTCGTCGTTCGAGAAGCTTGGATTGCCACCTTCGAGAAAGAGCGGGCGGACTTGGAACAACAACTCGCGCAGCTTGCGAATGAGAAGCAGACATTTGCGTTTGAGAAGAGCACGCTCTTGAAATTTATCCAAGAACAAGCAGAAGTGAAATTCCAGCTCGAGGCACAGATGAAGCAGGTCCAGGACGCTAAAGTGACCGAACTCAGTGCACTGCATCAGAAGTTGCAGTTGCTGATAGACGAGAAACAGGTATTCCATGATTCTCTCCGTGAAGCAAACCTTCAGAAAGAAAAAGTTCGTCAGGATTATCAAACCCTGGAGCACACGCTCCAGACAGAACAACGAGAGAAGGAAGCACTGCAAACCAGAGACCAAGAGAGATTTCTGGAGATCCAACGGCTGCGCGACGACCTGAAGAAGCAGGAAGACGATTTCATGGCGGCTAAAGATGTTTGTCGGGAGCTCCAAGCTGCATGTGACCAGGACGCGGCGCAAATCTGCGACCTCAACAAAAAAATCGAAGAGCTTGAGACTGTCATTGCGGATCTTCGACATCAGGTCGCGCAAAAGCAAATTGAGGAGCTGGCGTTGCGAGAAGCGATGGAGAATATGCTAAAGGACCTTGAGGTGCTGTCGAAACAGCGGAATGATGCGGCGAAGGCAATGAACGAAGCCGTGACGATCAGCGCGAGCTCGCTCGAAGAGCAACAGTCGCTGGAGAGTAAAGTAGAGACTCAGCGGAAGCAACTGGAGCAACTCAAGCACTCAAAAAATCTCATGCAGAACGCCATGCTGGAACAGTTGGCGGCTCTACGTAAGCAGTTGCAATTAGAGCGCATGCAGCGTATAGAAGCAGATGCAAAGATCAAGCAACTGCTGGCAAACTCTACTCGAAGCCCAATAATTCATCATCACTTGAGTACACATGAGATCCAAGTAAATAGAGGTGATACTGTGGACGCAAATGATCCAGAAGAACCCCGGCCGTCTCCACCACCGTCTGCTGCTTCACCACCTCCATTACCTCCCAATCTGGTTTTACTGAATAAAAAGAGCGATCATTACGAGTCTTCTTCATCGTCTTCATCAGATGATGAAGACGATG
Source organism: Pilasporangium apinafurcum (assembly GCA_001600495.1). NCBI lineage: Eukaryota > Oomycota > Peronosporomycetes > Pythiales > Pythiaceae > Pilasporangium > Pilasporangium apinafurcum. Next base: position 193,638 of record BCKE01000031.1, on the reverse strand, counting down.
AAGAAGATGAAGCCAATGTCGCCGATATTGTAAATGCCGAGCCGGTCGTTCAGGAATACACTAAAGTACCTAGCAACGTCGTACCTCTTCCTGTTGATCGATCGAGCTTCGCGATTCCTCTTGCTGCGGATGAACACCAGACAACTCAACAAGAAAATCATACAAGTACACCACCTTCTCCTCACGAAAACGTTTCATTACTTGAACTCGCTGGTACTTTATGATCTTGGACAGACTATAGTGCTTTGAATCGTGACACTATTTTGCCTGTATAACTAATAAATAAACTTTTCACAATGCTATGCTATGAGAAATAGCACAATCATGTAATATACCACATATCACCTAGTAGACAGAGGCGAAAATATCACCGTGCAAGTAGCCAACATGCTTCCCACCCCACGTCAATGTCACATCGAATGGAATTGGGCGCGCTTCACCAACCACTGGTGCACCATGCTTTAGAATATCTTCCTCTTGAATGCAAAGCACACCTTGACCACCATGACCATGTTCGGCTTTGATCGTGATAGCAATATGTACGCATCCATTCACAGGTTTCGTGACTGCCGAATGCACCACGCCATGCCGACTGGCATCTTTCCACGGTACAGTTCGGAAGTTTGTATAAGCAAGTTGTGTCTCTTCGATTTCGTCATCCACCGCGCTGGACTGAAAACCATTCTGCACGAAATGAGCCACTTCATAGACTTTCCTCTGAAGCGCATAGACATCTTCCGACGGCAGAGGGAACACTGTCGATATTGTCAGCGGCTTAACAGGGACGAGATCAACGTGATGTGGGGACAGTCCAGCAAGACCATCTCCAGCTTCTATAGTCAAACGATGGGAAAGATTCGCGTCTGACCCGAGATTGGAGAATGGATATGGAGTAGCTGGCTTCGTGCTGGTGGTTGATTCAGATCTGTCTTTTCCGAAGACACGATCGACAAAAGTGGATATCGATCGAGTTTTCTTAGTAGCAAAGGAGCTCGCTAATGATCCTGCGCTACTACTTGTGCTTGACTCATAACCGACAGGATTCCCACCTATGATGTATGAACGAGAGGATTGCTGTGCGAAACTGGCACTTTGCTGTGCTTCATACATCCACACATTAGCATCGAGGTTCGCTAACGTAATTCTGAATTCACGCACACCAGTTTTATCTCGTAAGGCATCCTTCGTATCAAAGACTGCAGGTTCAATCATCTCGAAAGAGAAAAAGCGATCGATTTCCAATTCATACAAGCTGCAAACAGGCTTATGCGAGGAAGTAACGATTTCTTCGCATAGCCAATAGCCAGTGTTCCTGATGCGCTGTTTTGTGTCTTGGAGTGAGTGAATTAAAATACGATCTTTGTAGGCCGGAGCTGAAGAAGACTTCGATGGGTCGAGGCTCATTTCAGCAAATAGATCCTTGTAGGACCGCTCTGCAACTATAGCGAAGGAAGCAGCAGAGCCAATTTGACGAGGGTATGACGGAAGAAACTGAATAGGTGGCTCTTCGAAACCGCAGAGCACTTCTTTCGCTTCCATGCCGACTCGCAACTCATCATAGCGCAGCAATTCTTTCCACTTTTTGGCGGTGTTTTCGGCAACAGCCTGGGATCTCACCAACAAGTCACATATCTTCTTGCTGTCCGCACGAACACTGCTGCGGAACGTTGCTCCTCTTCCGTTTACTCCAGGCTGTCGGGTACCGAACGAACTGGTCTGTTGTGCTGTATCCTGGCTCGAACGTTGTGACACAAACAGACTATCCATAAACAATCCCCACAATCGCCTTCCGTTCGACTCTTTGTTCCGGTGACTTTGCTTACAGTTATTGATCACATTTATTCCCACGCTTCCGGTACCTCCACCCTGATCATCACTAAATTCTTCGTTTTCTGGAATATGTAGCTGCCCAAGATCTGTTCGCGAAGATTCATGGCAGGGTCCCAAGGGGGATTCTAGGATCGTGAATGGGAGATCATCACAGCAGGAAGTATAAACTTCGCGATATACAAAATCATCATCCGCTAATGTAGACACGTTGCTGTTCCTGTCGCTTGAATGTAGCTGTTTTGAGTCCGATGAATTACATTCCATTGGATTGTCTCTCTTTATAGCATAGCTACATGTACTGGAGTGTATAGCTCCTTCACTGTCACCAGCAAGAGCTTTCGACTCACGCAATGTCTTCAGCTTCGACTCTATTGCTGAGTCCGTTGCTCTTTTTAAGCTCTCCGCCTTGTAGGCTTGATCAAGCGAAGTTGCTAACACCGCCTTCCGCATATCCACGTCATAGTTCAGATTTCCAGAAAGGAACGTATGATGATATAAGTTCGGGAAGTCGATTGCAGCATTGTCGGCATCCATCCCGAAGGAATGGATCAGTCTCGTGGTGACAGCGTGCTTAGCACTAACATCGTTAGTGACATCGTTTGCTCGGCGTGATGAACTTAAGTTACACGATACAAATGCCAAAGAAGCGTCGAAATATCGAACGGGAATCCCAGCCACTTCTTTAAACGTTTTGCGTTGCGCCCATTTGCGTCCATCATCTGCATAAAATTGAAAATTTCCACTTGCATCATCAGCATTGTTGACAAATACTATTTGACACACCGAAGCCTATGGAAGGGTAGTACATAAATTAGCTACAGTAATCACAGAATGTCGTATGATTAAATGCACATGGCCACAAACATTTTGATGCTGACCGCGAAACGCACTGCCAGCAAGGGAAGTAATCGATCTATATGCAGTTGGGTAGTTGACACGTAATAAATATTTTCGGATGGACTGCTCAACATGTTGAATCCGCAAACAATGCTGAAGTGAGAAAACATATAAGTCTTTCTTCGGCGGAATCCAATCCTCCTGTACACATGACACAAATAAGATTACAAATGTCCGAAATGTTGCAGAGAAACTCACTGCAACCTTACCAGGTTTGAAGGGAACTCGTTCCAGTTCATATCAAACGACGTGATAAAAATCGACGCAATGCCCATGTGGTCCCGTTTATTGACTCCATTAGCAAGCTTTTTGAGTTTGCTGTCGTGCGATGAAGTTTGCTTTGGACTAGTGCTTGATCCTCCATAAGTGACCATACGTCCAACCCAACGATGGAATTTGCCATAGATCACTGCATTTACGAAACCTTGCAATGGGACGATTGATGAGTGAAACATGCTTAACGTGAACGAATCACGTCCGGTGATAGCGGAATAGGCTCGATTCACAATGCCTGGGATCCAGCATACAATGAAAGCCGAAATATAAATGGTGAGGTTGTGCACCACCCCGTTATATGCTGCCTTGGCATCCTCATTCTCGTAGCTCTGCAGTCGTTTCTTCATGTCGACTTTCACGCGTACGAGAAACGTAATCATCGCGCTCGCACCCAGCACAACCCAGACATATAGAATCCCTACTTTCCAATAGTACTCCTCTGCTCGTTTGCCCGGTACGGAGATCCAACACCAGTTCCCTGAATTTCCAAACTTGTGAACTACAAACAGACCAAGATTCCATAGGTGAGCAATCATACGTTCCAGGGTAGTTTGAGATGACCAGATGATCATAACGCACAGGACAATGCGATAATCGGGAGTGCTAGCCCGAACATGGAAGTGGCCAAGATGTACCACTTGATTTTCTTCAGCAGACTTTCCTGGTCTTCTCCCACACAGATCCACCGGAACAAATTGAACGCCATCGTCAAATTCCACGCCACCAACGAGCTGTCTCCAAACGTAATCACTGACAGAAAACCACATACAGTCGCTTGAAATACATATTCCATCGATCATACGGTCACAAGTTCAAGACAAGCATCCCTACCAAACGCTTGGACATTGCAAATGTCTGAGACAGGTTCTCCTTTGCTTTGATTGTATGTTTGTGCTGGATATGTTCCAAAAATACGCCCAAAAGCCCCAACCAGATCCTATTCGTACCCAAAGCATACACAATAAGATACACAACCATATCATCACGTCATAAGGCTGTTCTCAGTAACTTGAACCGACCAGCCAGGCGAGCACATGAATCAACTCTTTAGTGATTTCCAGGTTGTGCAACGATGACACCACCAACGTTTTGGCTTTCTTTCGACGCGCATACCAGTAGCGGCCGAGAATATACAGTGCACCGATGAGCGACAGCCCCGAAGATGTCCCAGCTGCGACGGACGTCCACGTTTCTTCCGCATCCGTCAGCGGCATGTGGGCGTTTGGCTTGGGATTTGTATTTCCGCACTCAAGTCACTTTCGTCGGTCGAAGTGCATAGCATCGCAAGTCAGCACATCAGCTTGGTGAGGGAATTCGTTATTTGGGTTCGGCACCACGCGTTCTGATTGGTGAAAAAGCGGGATGACAATGTGTGGGTGGAAGTCAGATGGAGCAGGTATACGATTGATGTGTGTAGCCGGATAGATTTTTTTTCACTTCATGTGTGGGTGTTGCCAAAATAATGGCAATAGAAAGTGTGGGAGCTTTCTGAACACGCCATCAGATACAGGAAACTCTTTCTGCCAAATGTTAGGAGTATAAACGGCACAGAAAGACCAAATAGGAGGCAACTAGTCGTACTTACGAAAGAAGGGTCCAGTATGTTTATACTATTTATCTTCTGTCGTTTACACTACTGTCAACATATTTTGCTGTCATTATGTACATGTAATACTCATTGGTGTGGAACTGACTTGTCTGGAGAAGAGACTGTATACATTACTATACGTATAGTAAATCGAATGCCAAATTTGAGAAAAGCGGAATTCTCTGCTATGAGTGCGCTGGAGATGCGTTTTGCCAATAACTATATATCTAAAGCATTTAAGCGGTCTCCATAACAGTATGCAGAGCATGGATCGGTGATATTCTACACTAAAACTGCTGCTCATCTTGTTAATGTCATTCCTCCGGATAATACTTTTTTAAAAAAATATCAAAAATTGAGGTGTAAACGCAAAGTTGACAGAGGGGAAGAGCCGGTTTCCTGTCATAGAAGGACACTATCAGATCCGATTGTAAAAGTTCTGAACAACTGAATTGCTTTTCTGTCTCAAATTCTGCGTATTCATTACGAGCACAAGTAATCTGGGATGAGTGAGACAAAACCATTTCCTTTCAAATCTTGGCGGTCTCTAATACATTAGTTTCAAGGCAGCTCCATCGAATTGAGTCTGGAATATCATACTGGCATTAGTCAGCATCAACAACTAATAGGTGGGCAGTGACGATTGGAAATAAAATAATGAGCACGAGCATGTATTTATCTACACAATCAGTAATAAATAAGTATGCCTATGGCTGCCAGCGATAACATAGGAAATTACGGTACTATAGCGAAGCAAGAATGTCACCGTGTAAGTACCCAACGTGTTTGCCGCCCCATGTCAACATCACATCGAATGGCATTGCCTGCGGTTCAAGAACCCCAGATCCTGCATTCTTTAAGATATCTTCCTCTCGAACACAGAGCACGCCTTGTCCCCCATGTCCATTTTCAGCCTTGATCATGATCGCTATGTGAACTCCTCCATTTACAGGCTTGACAACAGCAGTATGCACCACGCCGTTCCGACTTGCATTTTTCCACGTTACAGACCGGAAATTTGTATATGCGAGTTGAGATTCTTCGATCTTTTCGTCCACTGCGCTCGATTGAAAGCCGTTCTGTACAAAATGAGCCACTTCGTAAACTTTTCTTTGCTGAGCATAGACGTCTTCCGAAGGAAGCGGAAACACGGTGATAAAGTCCAATGGCTTCACTGGGACTAGCTCTAAATGAAATGGAGATAGAGCTGCCAGACGATCTCTGTCATAAACAGCCACAGCCTGCGAACCCCTTGCAAAGGTAGCAGCATTTCGGTTATCATTCGGAGAAATTCTTCTCGAAGTTACGCCTGTTTCGCTTCGATTTTTCCCAAACACACGGTTCATGCTATTGGATAACCTTCGACTAGTTCGTGCTAATGACGAGCGATGGTTTGCTACTGACTCCGTGTACCTCTCTGAACTTGGATCGCAGCCGGTTGAATGTCCTTCAGCATGTTCAGTAGATGATGTATTATACCCGCAGCTTCCATTTTGATGGGTCTCATATGTCCAGATGTTCGCATCCAGATTCATCAGCTTGATTTGAAATTCAAGTACACCCGTCTTATCTCTTAGCGCCTCTCTCGTATCTAGCACAGCAGGTTCAATCATATCGAAGGCAAAAAATCGATCAATCTCCAGTTCATACAAACTGCAAACAGGCTTGTGCGAAGAAGTAACAATTTCTTCGCAGAGCCAATAACCTTTGTTCTTTATGCGCTGCCTTGAGTCTTGAAGTGAATGAACCAAAATGCGGTCTTTATACGAAGGTGATGCACGCGGTTTTGATTCATCTAGACTCATCTCATCAAACAAATCCGTGAATAATTTCTCTCCACCTATAGCAAATGACGCAGCAGAGCCAACTCGACGCGGGTATGATGGAAGAAACTGAATAGGAGGTTCGTCAAATCCGCAAAGCACTTCCTTTGCTTCCATGCCTGCTCTCAACTCATCGTATCGCAACAAATCTTTCCACTTTTTGGCAGCATTTTCAGCAACAGTCTGGGACTTCACTAATAAGTCACTGATCTTCTTGAAGTTGTTCCGCGCAATACCCAATACGCTCTGTCTTCCATACCTGTCATATTTATAACCGCTGGTTAAGTTGGAGAGTTGTGAAAGATCTTGCTTTGGTCTTTCAGCTGGAAAGAAATTGTCGATAAAAGACGCCCAGTTCCAACTTCCAATTGAGTTGTGATCTTGCTCACTTTGGTTGCCACTTGTGTTGACTGGATTTGGCAAGCTTCTTGTGGCTTCATTTCGATCGTCCTCCTTTATTTCGACTTTCTGTGTAGTACGACTTTGGATATCCAGCCGAGATGACGATTCAAACCATGGAGTCTTTGTTGATCTAGGAGACTCCAACACAGTAAAAGGGAGATCGCCACAACACGACGAAAATACTTCTTGATAGATCAAATCATCGTCTGCAGTAGAAGATATTTGCCTACTTGAAACAGCTCTGGTATTTGGCCATGGCACCGCATTGGGCTCAAGTGTTTTTGGCTCATGCATCGACTTCAGCTTTGACTCTATTGCGGAGTCAGTTGCTCGTTTTAAACACTCTGACTTATACGCTTGCTCAAGCGAAGTCGCCAATATCGATTTTGGCACGCTCACGTCGTAATTCAGATTTCCGGAAAGAAATGTATGATGATACAAATTCGGAAAATCAATAGCTGCATTATCAGCATCCATCCCAAACGAAGCGATCAATCTTGCAGTGGTAGAATGTTTGGTAGCAACATTGCTGTTGATGTTACTCGAACGGTGTCTTGAACTCAGATTGCATCCAACAAACGCTAATGAAGCGTCGAAATATCGAATCGGGATACCAGCCACTTCTTTAAATGTTTTCCGTTGAGCCCATTTAAGTCCATCGTTGGCATGAAATTGAAAATTTCCACTTGCGTCGTCTGCATTGTTGACAAACAGTATTTGGCACACTGATGCCTGGATTTACAGTACAGTTTTATCAGAACAACATCCATTCACAAAGACTATCGTGTCTCAAGCTGCTGTTGGACTTACATTTTGAGTTTGGCCGCGATGTGCACTGTTAGCAAGGGACATAATTGATCGATATGTGGCTGGGTAGTTAACACGCAACAAATATTCCCGAATGGATTGTTCAACATTCCGCACTCCGATGCAATGCTGCAATGAGAAGACATACAGATCTTTCTTCGGTGGAATCCAGTCTTCCTAAGAAGCAGTAGCAACAACAGAATTTAGATAACCACTCACTGAGACTTTGATGTTGCCACGCAATGACGTACTAGATTGGCAGGGAACATGCTCCAGTTCATATCGAATGTCGTAAGAAAGATAGATGCGGTGCCAATATAATGTCGTCTGGCTGTTTCTGCTGCACGTCCGATGTCGTTCAACTTTCCGCTGTGTGAAAAAATACTAGTTGCCCTTGGTGTTGAATGGGCAAACGCAACCATTCGTCCCACCCAACGATGGAATTTGCCGTAGATCAATGCGTTGATAAATCCTTGAAGTGGGACAATTATGGAGTGTACCATACTCAACGTAAACGAGTCTCTCCCGGTTATCGCTGAATAGGATCGACTCACAACTCCAGGGATCCAGCACAAAATGAACGACAAAATGTAGAGAATGAGGTTACCCACTACTCCATTGTATGCCTCTCGCGCATGTGCGTTTTCATAGCTCCGTAATCGCTTTTTCATGTCGATCTTCACTCGAACCAAGAGAATAACCATGAGTCCACCACCAATCACCACCCAAATATACAGCGTGGCCAGTTTCCAGTAGAATTCTCCGTAGCCCTTTCCTGTTACCACGATCCAGCACCAATTCCCCGCATCACCGAACCGGTTGTCTGTTGACCGGAGTAATATTATGAAAATTTGTCTGTGACAATGGGAAAAATCACATGTAGAGACAGAAAAACTTACACTCTAGAGCGACAACAGGGAGACTCAGTCCAAAGATCAACGTGGCTAACATGTACCACTTGATTTTCTTTTGTAGCATCTGCTGATCTTCTCCAATGCAGATCCATCGATACAAGTTATACGCCATCACTAGGTTCCATGCAACCAAAGCGCAATCTCCAAACGAAATCACTTCAAGTATACAATCACCAGCAAATAACATTCGTAAAGGAAATTCTCCGATTAGAATACACATGAAATAAGCATAATGATGTACAAACCAAATGCTTGGATTTTGCAGACATCGGTTACAGGTTCATCTTTGTCTTGGTCATATGTCTGAGCGGCGTGAGTCCCAAAAATGCGTCCACACGATATCAGTAAATCCTAATCATGTTTATACCGCGTCACCATATTTATAGATACGCCATCCATATTACACCAACAGAAGATAGATCGTACCAGCCAAGCAAGCACATGAATTAATTCTTTAGTGACCTCCAGGTTGTGAAGAGAAGACAGCTCCTTCGCTCTCGCCTTTTTCTTTCGCCCGTACCAATAGCGACCTAACATGTAAAGCGCACCGACAATCGACAAACTCGAGGATACAGCCGCTGCAATGGAGAGCAGCGTCGCTTCCTTCGTCTCACTTGGCATCATAGACTTGCCTACTACTTGACGATTGTGCTTGTCAGACTTTGCAAATGATGTGTCTGCACATGTTCATGAGTATTGAAGGTAGAAATTGTGGCATTCATCATCCCTTTTATATTTAATATTTATTTAAAAAGGTTTATGAATGTCACATCTGCGCGATTACGCGTTTTAATTGGTGGAAGCAAGCGAATGTGTATAGCCGGATAATAAAATAAATAAATGCACCAGATTATACGCCAGGTGGACGCAAATCATTATGGAACCAAAACGACCAAAAAAATTGTGTCTTTTATGTGACCCATTACTTCAAGATTCGTTACTTTTGGATGACTCAAAAGTATGAATTGGTCAATGCTTCTAGGCACTCTCACACACTTGGGATGGGAGTATAAGAACCTGTTCCATTGTTGATGCATGCATCACATCCAACCGATAGATACCGAGTTGTGCAGTAATGTGAATTGAGAATCCAATCAACCATAGTGACTGGCACCACAAAACAAGCCAGTGCTGTACAGCGCGAGATGAAATATACATGATCACCATCCACTTTGCAATAATCACAAGTATGTTCATTTACTAATGATATGATGTCTTATTCGTTTATTGTTCGCAGACGCGCTGCTTCTAGTATTATTATTCAAATAAATACGTGCCACAGATAGACGAGACTCGCCCTACTGGATGGACGCGAGAATATCACCATGCAAGTATCCAACATGCTTCCCGCCCCATGTCAACATCAGATCAAATGGAATTGACTGTATCTCTTCACTCACTGCTGATGTGTGTTTGTGTATGGTTTCCTCTCGAATGCAAAGCACACCTTGGCCTCCATGGCCACCTTCAGCTTCGATGATGATGGCGATGTGGACGCCACCATTGACTGGCTTTGTGACAGCTGAGTGCACTACTCCATTTCGACATGCATCTTTCCACGAGACCGTTCGAAAGTTTGTGTACGCAAGTTGCGATTGTTCAATATTTTCGTCCACAGCACTCGATTGGAAGCCATTCTGAACAAAGTGAGCCACTTCATAAACCTTTCGTTGCAGCGCGTACACATCTTCTGAAGGAAGGGGGAAGACTGTTGAAATATTTAGCGGGTTTACTGGTACTAGCTCCAAATGGAAAGTCGAAATGCGGTCTTCGCTGTCATCGATCGATCGGCATGGATCATGCGAGGCAAAATCCGAATATAAGTTTAAGTTGGTTGTTCTCGCGCTTGCGACAGATTCGGACCGGTCTTTGCCCAGAACACGCCCCACAAAATTCGACAATGAACGACGTTTGTTTCTTGCAGATAAATGTGAACGGCGATTACTCAATGACTCTGCACTGCTGCTAGTGCTCGAATCATATCCAACTCCAAGTGGCACAGTAGTCTCAGACCCCTCTGGCAAAGCCCGATGTATCCCAGCCCGTGGCGAGTGATGTAAAAACTTTTTACTTTGCTCAGTTTCGTACGTCCATATATTGGCATCCAAATTCACCAACTTGATCTTGAATTCACGAACACCTGTCTTGTCTCGTAATGTATCTTTGGAATCGGCCATAGCAGCTTCAACCATCTTATAGGAAAAGAAGCGATCAATCTCCAGCTCGTAGAGACTACAGACTGGCTTATGTGATGAAGTATCAATTTCTTCACACAGCCAATAACCGGTGTTCCGTAGTCGTTGTTTCGTATCTTGTAGTGAGTGAGCCAAAATACGATCTTTGTAGGCTGGAGCGGAGCCAGGTTTTGAAAAATCCAAGCTTACCTGATCGAATACATCCTTGAACGAACCATCCGCCACAATAGCAAACGAGGCAGAAACGCCAATTTGACGTGGATATGATGGCAAAAATTGAATAGGTGGTTCTTCAAATCCACAAAAAACTTCTTTTGCTTCAATTGCAGCACGTAGTTGATCAAAACGAAGCAGCTCTTTCCATTTCTTTGTGGTATTGTCCGCGACAAGTTGGGACCTTACCAGTAGATCACTAACTTTCTTGTTCGTGGTGCGAGTGTTTTTGCGCACACTTGGCTTTCTTTTTGTGCCGGGGCGAAGGCCGGAAAGCTGTGATAAATGTTGCTTTGGCGGTTGAGACGGGAATAAACTGTCCAAAAAAGACTCCCATTGTGTCTGATTGGTGGACTGATAATCTTGCTCTGTGTCCTTTTCGTCGTCGTTGATTATAAGCGATATATTCTCACTGGTCGATTCGCAACCATTATCATCGCTATTAATCGGGTTGATACCTGTGCCAGGTATGCTCACTGGAGACTCCAATAACGTAAACGGAAGGTCATCACAGTGAGATGAAAAAACTTCCTTGTATACCACGTCCTCATCTCTCGACATATAATTTGTTCTCTCACACAAATTTCGACTCTTCAAGGACTGAAAGTTCATGTCAGCCGGAATATTGCCATTTGAAGCTCTGCTTCCCTTTTCCTTTATTTCGCATACTCCCCGCCGTGAAGCTCGCATAGCCTGTAACTTTAACTCAATGGCCGCATCAGTAGCTCTTCGTAAGCATTCTGCCTTATATGCTTGGTCAATTGAAGCTGCTAGAATCGGTTTTGGCATATCCACATCATAATTCAGATTTCCAGACAGTATGATGTGATGATACAAATCCGGGAAGTCAATAGCGGCACTATCCGAACCCATTCCGAACGAGCGAATCAGTCTTGTGGTGGCTTCATGCTTGGCAGTGACGTCATTGCTCATATCATTTGATCGATGCCTGGAACTCAGATTGCATGATACGAATGCTAGCGAAGCATCAAAATATCGTATTGGGATCCCTGCCATTTCCTTATACGTTTTTCGTTGAGCCCACTTCCGTCCATCATCAGCAAAAAAAAGAAAATTGCCACTTGCATCGTCGGTATTATTCACAAACAGAATTTGACACACTGACGCCTGCCAGAACATTGTTGATGTAAATGATTAAGGCCTCGCACTGGAAGATCGCTTTGTTAAGGACATTAGCAACGTACATTTTGAGTTTGACCTCGAAATGCGGTGTCTGCGAGAGACGTAATGGATCGATATGCTGTTGGATAGTTGACGCGCAATAAATATTGTCGGATGGATTGCTCGACATGGATCACATTAACACAATGCTGAAGCGAAAAGACATAGAGATCTTTTTTTGGTGGAATCCAAGTATCCTGCAACAATTAAAAAAGATACAAAATGTGCTTCTTTAACCCAGTCGACCATAGGTATTGCAAACACAGAATATTCATACCAGATTTGAAGGGAATGGGTTCCAATTCATATCAAATGTCGTGATGAATATCGAAGCAGCTCCTATATGATGCCTTTCCGGTCTTGTGGGAGCTGCATTCTTTTGTAAACCATCACCAGATGATTTATTGTGTTTTGAATTTGTCTTTGTTCCATCAGCTTGAACTATATGACGACCGACCCACACATGAAATTTTCCATATACCAACGCGTTGACGAACCCTTGAAGCGGGACTATTGATGAATGGATTATGCCCAAGGTAAATGAGTCGGTTCCCGTTATAGCTGAGTAGGCGCGATTCACAATGCCAGGTATCCAACACACAATAAATCCCACAATGTAGAGAGTAAGATTGTGTACCACTTCATTGTACGCTTCTCGCACATGCTCATTGTCATAACTTCGCAACCGCCTCTTTAGGTCAATCTTCACAAGGACGAGAAGGATCACCATCACAATTGCGCCAAGAACAATCCACAAATACAATGACAGCAATTTCCACCAGAGATCCTCTGTGCGATCATCAGGCACGACAATCCAGCACCAAGTCCCTGAATCGCCAAATTTCTGGACTATGACGCCCGAAAGAACAGAATAATTGAGCTTATCAGCAGTTATTTTAAAAGAATACCCTAGTAACATGCATGCTTACATGCTAGCGCGATGCTCGGCACCACCAACGCAACGGTTAAAGTGGCGAGAATGTACCACTTGAACTTCTTCTGGAGTGTCTGCTGATCCTCTCCCATACAGATCCACCGGAACAAGTTGTACGCCAACACGAGGTTCCACGCTACCAATGAGCCATCGCCAAACGTAATCACTGGTTATAGATGTAACACGAGCGTCCAAATCATGATACTGCCCACTTTTCAGTTCACCAATTCTAGGTAAAAGGCCTACCAAACGCTTGCACTTTGCAAATGGCCGTCACGGGTTCGCCTTTGCTTTGATCAAATGTATCTGTTGGATACGCCCCAAAGATGCGTCCAAATGCGTTAATTAAATCCTAAGGAATCATTCGCATACATGCATGCACAGACAGTATCATCAGCTTCATTAATTTCTTTATTTAATATGGTTTTGACCCTCGATAGGTTAATCCAACTTACCAGCCAAGCGAGCACGTGGATTAATTCCTTGGTGATCTCGAGATTGTGCAATGACGACAGCTCTGGTGTCTTGGCCTTCTTCCACTGCGCATACCAGTAGCGTCCGAGCATATACAACGAGCCGATGAGCGACAGTCCAGAAGAGATGGCGGACACGATGGACTGCCACTGCTCTTCGTCATCTTCCATCGCCATTGGCGTTTCCGACACGGTTGTGTTTGGCGCTTGTTTCACTTGGAGATTGTATTGTGTCCGCGAGCGAGAGGTGACCAAGTGGTGTTGAAAAGAGTGGTGGAGTCATGCAAAAGGGAAACTTCCTGTATCAATTAATATTAATTTATAAAGTAAGAAAGTGATCCAAGATAGTGAAGAGACAGTTGGGAACTTCAACTTCCGTATATCTCAGGGTTTGTATAATACTGTCGTTTTTCGATTAAAAGACTCTGAAGTGTAACACAGTTGGCTCCCAATTAATATGCTCCGTAGACGAAGGAATCAGGTGAAATGCCAAGACGAACGTTCGAACGATACATGCAAATATTGGTGACGAAGTACTCATTGGATGTTGGTATGACTGTTGAAACGCTTTTGAGTTGATATTGAAGAATCCATGAACGTAGTTAGGTATGAATTATCCTCCTACTTTTTTATCGTTTGACAACAGTATTGTAAATGTGATTAGCGTGCAGTACACTACGTTCTGTGTACTTTTCATCAACAAACTGAAACTCTGATAAATAACAATTGATACTCGACAAGCCACACATCTAAACAGAACTTGTACAGCTTGTCCTACATGACCGAGGCGAGAATATCGCCATGAAGGTATCCAACATGTTTGCCACCCCACGTTAGCGTTACATCGAAAGGAATTAGCTCTGCTTCGCCAATCACGGGGACTGCATGCATGAGAATATCATCCTCTTTAATGCAGAGGACCCCTTGACCGCCATGTCCGTTTTCAGCTTCAATTGTGATGGCAATATGCACCACGCCATTTACAGGTTGTGTGACTGAGGAATGCGTTACTCCGTATCGAGCTGCTTCTTTCCATGGTACTGTTCGGAAGTTTGTGTACGCAAGCTGGGACTCTTCAATTTCCTCGTCCACGGCGCTTGATTGGAAACCGTTTTGCACAAAATGAGCGACTTCGTAGACCTTTCGTTGTAATGCGTAAACATCTTCAGAGGGTAGTGGAAATATGGTCGAGATATTGAGAGGATTAACGGGAACCAACTCAACGTGAAAAGGAGAAAGAGCCGAAAGACGATCACCTCCACCAACGGTCAATGGATGTGATCCTCTAGCATCTGAAGCAAAATCGGAATATAGAGTCGGAGTCGTCATTGCTGTAGCCGTACCTGGTTCAGCCCGATTCTTACCAAAGACGCGATCGACAATCCTTGATATTGATCGGTGCCTGTTGCTTGCTGCTAAGGAGCGGCGGCTTGTCATCGATTCGGCGCTGCTACTTGTGCTTGATTGGTAACCGGCAGTCGCAAGAGAAGCTTCAACACCATTACGTCCAGTATGGGTCACACCAGTTCGCGGAGACAATTGATTGAAACTTGCAACTCGCTCGGCTTGATACGTCCAAATATTAGCATCCAGATTCATCAACTTGATTCTGAATTCGCGAACACCTGTCTTGTCTCGCAATGCATCCTTAGAATTAACCAGTGCGGCTTTCACCATCTTATAGGAAAAGAAGCGATCAATTTCCAGCTCATACAGACTGCATACGGGTTTGTGCGAAGAAGTAGTAATTTCTTCGCAAAGCCAATACCGAATATTCCGGAGTCGTTGCTTTGTATCTTGGAGTGAGTGAGACAAAATACGATCTTTGTAGGCTGGTGCTAAGCCACGTTTCGAAGGATCCAGACTCATTTCTGCGAAAACGTCCTTAAATGAACCATCCGTAACCATAGCAAATGAGGCAGAAGAACCAACTCGACGTGGATAGGATGGTAAAAACTGAATTGGTGGTTCCTCAAAGCCGCAGAACACCTCCTTTGCCTCGATTGCAGCGCGGAGTTCATCATAACGCATTAATTCTTTCCATTTCATGGTGGCTTTCTCAGCAACGAGTTGGGATCTCACTAACAAGTCACTAATTTTCTTGTTATCTCCGCGGATATTATTGCGAAAACTTGCTCGACGGCTACCAATCGAGCCGGTCAGTTGCGTTAGCTGTGTCGTTGGCGATGATGATGGAAACAAGTTATCCAAAAACGATAGCCACCTGCCTTGGCTGTCTGAATGGTAGTCTCGGTCATGGGAATCTTCCTCTGATTTGATCATGACTGATACAGCTTCGCTATTTCCATCTCGATTAACGTTATTCATTTCTTCATTGTCAAGTCCCATAGGAGACTTTAGCAGCGTGAACGGGAGGTTGTCACAAGATGACGAATATACTTCACGATACACACAATCGTCGTCCGTCGATGAAGACAGGTTGCTGGTTCTTTCT
Organism: Pilasporangium apinafurcum; assembly: GCA_001600495.1. NCBI lineage: Eukaryota > Oomycota > Peronosporomycetes > Pythiales > Pythiaceae > Pilasporangium > Pilasporangium apinafurcum. The sequence continues at coordinate 177,649 of BCKE01000031.1, read as the reverse complement.
AACGAATTTCGGCTGCTAAAGTACAGAAGATTCCATTCCACAGGAACATTTGAGTTGCCTCTTTGAAACGTTCCAAAGCGATTTGAACCAGGGGGTATGGCTTGGTCCGTATTGCGTCGAAGAGGTTGTAAATCTTGTAGTACTTTCAGCTTCAATTCTATCGCCATATCGGTCGCTCTTCTCAAACTCTCAGCCTTGTACGCTTGGTCAATTGATGTCGATAGCAGTGATTTCGGCAAATCCACATCATAATTCATGTTTCCGGAAAGAAACGTGTGGTGGTATAAATTCGGAAAATCGGTAGCACCGGTGTCTGCATCCATTCCGAAAGAATGGATCAATCTAGTAGTGAGGGCATGCTTTGTAGCCACAACATTATCCATATCCTGTGAACGATGGTGTGAACTCAGATTGCACGAAACAAAGGCAATTGACGCCTCAAAATATCGAATCGGGATACCAGCCACTTCTTTAAAAGTCTTGCGTTGAGCCCATTTGAGACCATCACTGGCATGGAATTGGAAATTTCCACTCGCGTCGTCTGCGTTGTTGACAAAGAGTATTTGGCATACTGACGCCTGCGATTACATCACACGTATATTAAAAAATGTCCGCTCACATAGGCCACCATGCACTTCCAATTGATTGACAAACGTACATTTTGAATCTGGCCGCGGTACGCACTACCAGCAAGTGATGTAATTGACCGGTATGCGGTCGGATAATTAACTCGCAACAAATATTTCCGGATAGACTGCTCAACGCTTTGCACACCAATGCAATGCTGAAGAGAGAAGACGTACAAATCCTTTTTTGGTGGGATCCATTCATCCTATGTCAAAGCATCGAACAGATGTAAAAAACACATTTGCAATTGATTCCATGTAATCATGCAATCAACTCAACGCACCAAGTTGGTAGGAAAGTCGTTCCAGTTCATATCGAATGTTGTGACGAAAATGGATGCAGTACCCATTTGGTGTCGCTCCTGCTCCTCACGCTGCAGGTTCTTGGTTTTGCTAGTAATTGACTGCTTATTGTTGTTCTTCGGATTATCGTGTGGAGAACCCCAAGCAACCATCCGCCCAACCCAATGATGAAATTTGCCGTAAATCACTGCGTTTACAAACCCTTGCAAGGGAACAATGGATGCATGAAACATGTTGAGCACAAATAAATCTTTAGCAGTAATTGCCGAATACGATCGATCCACCACCGCTGGGAGCCAGCACACGATGAATGCCCATATATAAATAGTGAGATTGTGCACGACCCCATTGTACGCCTCTCTGGCGTCTTCATTTTCGTAGCTTTGCAGTCGCTTCTTCATGTCAATCTTGACAAGTACCAAGAGTGCAGCCATAATCACTCCACCAAGCAGGACCCAAATGTATAAAGTACCCAGTTTCCACCAAAGTTCCTCTGCACGCTTCCCTGGAACCACGATCCAGCACCAATTCCCTGCGTCTCCAAACTTATGAACTATAATCGAGCAAGAAATGGTAATGAGCGTTGCTGTCACACACCAAAGGGGCAAGTAGTCTTTGTGTGTTCACTTACATGAGAGCCCAACTGTTGGGATAGTGAGCCCAAAAACTAACGTGCCGAGAATGTACCACTTAATCTTCTTTTGTAATTTCTGTTGATCTTCTCCCATGCATATCCATCGAAATAAATTAAACGCCATGACGAGATTCCATGCAATTGGCGCGCCGTCTCCAAACGTTATGACTAAATGGCATACAAACAATCGAACAACAGCAGATCATTCGTCCACATCCAAAACACATGTCAGCAAGATCGACATATAAATATGCAAATCGTTGAAGATACAAATGATCTGATATCACGCATACCAAACGCTTGAATATTGCAAATGTCTGTCACCGGTTCCCCCTTGTCTTGATCAAACGTCTGTGTTGGGTACGTTCCAAAGATCCGGCCAATCGCCCCAACAAGATCCTAACCCATCCATCATCAAGCAAATCACCATTCCAGTAAGTACACAGGTCCACTTTAATTGATTTCTTTCACTCTAATGCTTTTGTCAGTGTCATCATCGTACCAGCCATGCCAGCACATGAATCAGCTCCTTCGTCACTTCCAAGTTGTGAAGTGACGACAATTCATGCGCTTTCGCCTTCTTCCGTCGCGCATACCAATAACGACCGAGGATATACAACGAACCGATGATCGACAAGCCTGACGACGTCCCGGCCGCAACGGCTTTCAGCGTTTCCTGCTCGTCATCTGTCAGCATGACACTCTTGTCAACTTGATTACTTTTGTGGTCAATTGACTTGGAATTTGTATATGTGTCCGCACACTCACCGTTTTTTTTTGCAGGGACCGATGGATGAAGTCAGAAAAGGAAACTCTTTACCTCGGTGGTAGCCCAAGCGTCGTGATTGGTGGATGCTAGCAATAGGAACCCGTGAGAAACATTAACCATTGGCTAATATTTTGTCGATGCACCTGAGTGTAGGGGTGATAAAGTGTATCACATTGGGTGAACAAAAACAGAACAAAGAATATCTATGTGGACCACGCCTTTGAAGATAATAAAATATAAGGTGGTCCACATATTATCTGCTAATCAACGAAAGGGCGGCCGGTGTGGCGACTCCACACGATAATGGCGGAATTAACATCATCAGATTACTTGATTCCATAGTTCTCATTACGAGTATTTCTGCATTATCACCGAACCAAAGAAAGTAACAAGAAATCTCCAAATACACGATGGACACTACTGATGCACCACAGATCATCGAGCACATCAACAAGTCATTGACGTTTACACCGAATGACACCAAGTGGATCCCGTGTTCGGCGCGGTTCGTCGCCATGGGTATTTATCCTAAAGCAACAGGTGCAATCGCAGTATACGGACTCAATCAGGGCGAGTTGAAGACTCACATGGAATTAGAGAAGACGCATGGCATCAAATGCGGCACTTTCGGTGCGTCGGCGCTGACCGCTCGCCATTTGGCAACGGGCGATTACGGAGGCGTCATGAATATCTGGTGTGTCTACTAATTGCAATATTTGCGTCATTCTCACACTTCTACAGTCGCTAATTTGAAAATATGTGTATACAGGGACTTGGAAAAGCCAGATGTGCCAGTATATGCTGCACAGGCTCACAAGTCGATCATCAATGCCATTGACGGCATTGGAGGTCAATCTGTCGGTCATGGGGCTCCTGAAATTGCCACCGGTGGACGCGATGGCGTCATTCGCGTATGGGACATCCGTGTGCCCGACCCAGTGGTGACACTAGCACCTAAAAATGCAGAAACCGCTCGAGATTGCTGGACCGTATGTTTTGGGAATTCATATAATGACCAAGAGCGCTGCGTTGTCGGTGGATACGACAATGGTGACCTCAAGATGTTTGACCTGCGCACCAACACATTGCGGTGGGAGACAAATTGCCAAAATGGGGTCGTGGACGCGCGATTCGATCGCAAAGACATTGAGATGAACAAGTTACTCGTGACGACGCTCGAGTCCAAATTCCGCATCTATGATCTTCGGACGTTCCACCCGGAGAAAGGCTTCACGTGCATGAGTGAAAAAGCACACAAGTCGACTATTTGGCAAGGCCGTTTCATGCCGCAGAATCGAGATCTATTCATGACTGGTGGGGGGAACGGCGGGTTCAACTTTTACAAATAGTAAGCTGCTTATGCTGATGGCAGTTGGCTTAAACAGCATGCTAACATGTTTGGTGTTGTTAAAACAGTCATTATCCACTTTCAAGAACAGCGACCGATGCAGAGGGAAGGCTCTATGGAGTGTGTGGATCGGTGGAACTGCTCAATTCGAGAATTTTATCAACCCAGCCCATCGTCAGTGTGGATTGGAGGTCAGTGGCGCTGCATTATTTGGTTTGAAACATAAACTGATTCATGAATTTCTATCTCTTTAATTCCTACTGTTATCATCGCAGTCCTGACCGAGAAGGGCTTTGCGTTTTGGCATCATTAGACCAAACCGTACGCATCTACATCGTGTCCAAGACCCATAAGTACTGATCAAGTCGACGGAGAACACCAAGTATGTACAAGTAATATACAGCTGTTATTTTGAATATAGATTCACAACATCTGCAACCTTCACCCAACTGTTACAAGTCCTGCTGGATTCACATTCGTGTTTGTGGGTAATGGCTTAAAACCGAGCGACCGAATTTCTTCCTCGGGAATGCCAAACTGCGTCAGTTTTTCAACGAATGTGCGCAACGTATCGTTGAACGCCTTGCTTTCCTTCGCGACACTGTATTGCAGATCGCTAATTTTGCTGTTCTTCTCGTCTAATATTTGATCCAGACTCTCTGTGACTCTCCGAGCCTGACTAGGATCTAAGTTTGCTGCCATGAGAATCTCCTGCAGTTGCATGCCTTTGCGTGCATACTGGTCATCCATCGTAGCGAGCCGTTGCTCAAGAATGAGATTTTTGCACTCGCCCTTTTTGTGAATTGTCTGCACGGTGTGCTCAAAAGTATCGTATAACACATTTCGGTCATTCTCCAACGTCTTGTACTTTAGTTTCAGTTCTTTTTGCTTCTCCTTGAGGTCGTGCACCTGCTTTGCCAGATACAGCAACCTCGCTTTGGCGTTCCGCAGTGAAAGTTTGTCCTTCTGTTCGTCCTTCAGTTCGTGTCGCAAATGCTCAACTTCTTGAATCGCAGCAGCAAGCGGTTCAGACAGTCGCTTATTTTCTTGTGAGACATCATGCATGAGCTTCGTATTCGCAGCCGCTTTCTTTTTCATCGCAGTGATTTCGTTTTTCAATGAGTCGATGAGACGCAAATTATCCTTGGTGATGTCATTATAATAATTCTTGATCTGTGTGAACGCCTTCTCATGGTTCTTCATCAAATCATTAATGTGCAAATTCTTTCGCTCTTCAATTTCATGAATATCCACTTTTCGACGCAGTTCTAGGCTCTCCTGTAATTCCTGTAGTCGTTGTTGACAACGCTCTTCCAGTGCAGCATTGTTTTTCTCAAATTGTTCGCGCAATTTCATCAAATTCTTCTCGTGCGCTTGCTTCATTTGATCGATCTCGTCCTCGTTGGACAATTCGCGCTCTTTTAACTCCAGCTTCAGCGATTGCTTAGTACTGCGTAATACTGTTTCGCGATGCTGATGGAGATCATTTTCCTCGTCTAAATGACCCATACCATCTGCTTGTACACGCTTCAGGTTATTCTTGTGTTCGTACTCGAGGTGCTTGACCTTTTGTACGTATACGCGTACTTCCACGCGATGGTTGTCCTCCATGATTTCCATTTCGCGATCTTTTGCCATGATCTGGTTCTCATGGTCTTGGATTTCCTGCTTGGTGATTTCATAAAACGACTCAATCATATCCTATAACAAACACATCCTTTCAGAAACTTCTTCCCTTTTCATACAAATTTGTGAACGTCTAACATGACATAAGCTTACTTACCCGCTCGTGCTGAACGTAATTTCGATCTATCTGCGCCTTCTCTAGCTGTTGTCGAAGCATTTGGATCACCTCCTTCAACATCGGCACGTCCATCGTATCATACTCTAATCACCAAAATACACAATATCACCATCAAAACGTTTCACTTCAAAACAACATGCACACGGACAACTGTCACTTTAATGTGTACCGGAAGGCTCCTCTGGCAGCGGCTCTTCGTCTTTCTTCCCCTTCTTCCCCTTTTTTCCCTTCTTCTTCGGACCCATTCTAGCTGATGCTTGTCACCTTCTTACTTGATGACCGGAAGCTCAACTGCGCGTCGTTTCGTATCTCGAACTTAAGAGAAATACACCAAACATATCAATCCGATTATAGAAGTGGCTTTTCAGGATTCATTTTGCGCGTGGAGGTGGGAAAGATCGGATGGGGAATGGGCGCTCAAGTGGACAATCGCTGTGGAGCATCCATGGCTTCGATTCCGACGATGACAATCGGTTCGTCAATTACGTATCTATGCATGTATCGAGTGTTTGGAGGGATGAGATAGTTGTATCTGTCTGTAGCTTAGCAAGACTGTTCCTTATCATGCGGATGTAGATCGGGAATGTACGAAGAGCCACTCTTGGCTAGAGACCAACCAATGGACATGGCAATCAAACAGCAGCATCCGCTGAAGTACCCAGCAAAACAGAAATCCGTCGGTTTGGATCTAGACACTGTCATCCATCAGCTCAATAGCTTCTTTGCAGTGTTATGGCCAGTCTCGATCACGATTATTTGGGCCAGGTAGAGTGCAATCGCGTCAATAAACAAATGAGTTATTGACCAAATTAACCAACAATGCCTGCTTCAATTTGTCTTCCAACCGTCCACAAGCATTGTTGCATGCAACGTGACCGACAAGGACATGCAGGAGGCCATGCAGTAGGTACCATCGTGCTGTAAATGCACATTTCAGTCATTTAGTGCCGACTCTTGCTCATTTTGTCGTGTTTCTGTTCTATTTCGTAGATCATACATGTATTACCAGCATATCGACACATCCACCTCGTCGGTCAGCACGAAATCCATCGAAGCGTTGTTCAATGCGCTTGTCGTGATTGGTTTCATCGCATGTCTGACTTGTGGGATCGTGTTGCTGTACAAATTCAATTGCATAAACGTGTTCCTTGGCTATTGCGTCTTCTACTCGACAATGTTGCTCGGTCTTGCAGGGTCCAAAATCATAGTGATCGTGCTCTGTTTACAATGGGGATGGATCATTGACAGCTACTCGTTGGCATTCATCATGTACAATTTTGCAGTCGTGGGTGTGCTGAGCATCTTTTACCAAAAAGGCATCCCGGCTTGCATTGAAAAAAACTATCTCATCGCAACCAGCGTCATTGTGGCTTGGCAACTCGCTCAACTACCAGAGGTATGGACTCACTGCTACCGTTGACTCACACTGCTAAATCCTGACGTATTGAACTTGCATACAGTGGAGCGTGTGGATGATTCTCGTTCTTCTTGGTTTTTGGGATTTATTTGCTGTCATGACGCCTATCGGACCGCTTCGGTATCTCGTCGACTTGGTTCACGAAAAAGGGACGCCGATACCAGGCTTGCTCTTCCAAACCGTTATCAAAGACGCACACGTTGACACTGCCAATAATGGGGAAAAGAAATGTGATGCTGACGACGCGATGGGATCATCAAATATTCAGATGGATCGTTCGCTGCATGTGCAACATATGCATTCCACCAACAAAGGCAGTCCTAATGGCAAAGCCCACACTGAAGACGATGGAGATGACGACAATAGCATTAAACTCGGTCTGGGGGATTTCATTTTCTACAGTGTGCTTGTTGCACGAGGCGCCATGCATGGATTTGCTGTCTTCACCGCCTGTTTCCTCGTCATTCTCATCGTACGTAGCTTTTATCGTCATATACATTTGGGGCAACCATCCACATCGCTTCTGATATTGTTCTTTGGATATCAGGGCTTGGCCATCACTGTGTACTTTCTCGCAAAGGTCGATGCTTTACCGGCATTACCCATCCCAATCTTCCTTGGCGTCGTGACATATCTGCTCAGTCTCATCATTCTCACCCCCATCATTCAGGCTTTCACTCAGTATGGAATCATGATTGTGTGATATCAACCTCGTATTGGTACTCGTTCATCTAAAATATGCCGTTTTTTAGTTTATTTTCTGTATTTTTCACCTTAGAATGATCTAAATAGTGTTTACTGTGATGTATTTCGTACTTTATAGGATAAATACGGTATTGTAGCCCTTTTCCGTCGCCCGTCATTCTCCACTCTCTTTGCGATTGAAACCCAAAGCTGCAAGGGCAGAAGGGAAAGGAAAAGCGTACGTGAGTGCTCCTCCACGCGATATCTACATTGTCTGTGGTGGAGAGAAGGGAAGATGATTGATCCTTCAAAAGACAAATTTGCCTACTTCAAGGACAACATCCAAACCGCTGAAGACAAGGTAAACAAATTGAAAGTGACTGTAGCTTTTCGTTTTTGGTGGTTGTGTTGCTTGATCTTCTAATGGGATATGATGACTGTTTTTCTGCGTGGAACAATAGGAAGATTTCGATGCAAGTCAGTATTACTACCATCGTGACGATTTCTCCAACAAAGGCTTGGGCGGTAGTGGTTCATTAGGCGGCAGTGCGTTGGGCGGTGGGGGGTTATCGGGCAGTGGCAACAACCACTTGAACTTATCAGCGTTCCATTCAATGGGATTGTCTGGTGCGCTAAATAATGATGCAGGTAATTGGCAGACCGCTTTCATGCTGAAGGGGAAGGAAATGTGTTTTTGGCTTCTGCTCGTAGATAAAATCCAGCCATCAATGCATTTCATGCACTTAGCTGTTGAATTTGTGGATACTTACCTTTTTGTTTATTGTTCTAGATTGTAATACACCACCACAGCATGGTGTGTTTGGTGGCTTCAATGGCTCAGGCATGATGTCTTCTGGCACCAATTCAGTACGTTCATTTGTGACCTGCAATATATGTCAACATGGGACATGCGATCTTAGGTGGTGTTATGTTGTATTGCAGTTTTTGGGGTCTGTTTCTCGTGGACCTTTGGGCGGAGGAATACCGAATTCGCATGAATTACATCGTATGAATTCGGGGGAACCCATGTCAGCCGTGGTAAAAGGTCAGTGTTATATCTTGGGTCGTTCAGAGAAGGTGACCCACATGCATACCTTGGACGTTGTGCCGATCTGATTATGCGAGTCGACATCTGCCAGGGAGAACTTTTCAGCCAAGCGAGAATAAGGCACCCGACATGTCGGAGTTTCCAGCTTTGGGATCAAGGTAATCTGCAAGTATAGTGTGCTTCCTAAAGTGCAATTTGAGAAACCCAATCTTGGTTTGTGTGATATCTACTCGTAGGATGAGTTCAATGTCTTTGGATACAAATTCCGATGGTTCTATTGACTCGCGTCTGCGATCGCAGCCCTCCGAATTTATCATCCAGAAGGAAGATTTCCCGGCGCTTTCCACTTTTGGACCGAGTTCAACGGAGAAGTCCGCCGTGCAGGATCACGCACTAAAACGGCATTCTAGCTTTACAGCATCTGCTGCAGATCCACAGCGATCAGGAGGAGCACAAACAGACAGCTCTTCCTCTATTGGCAGTAGAACAGGTGGCGTCCCAGGGTTCAGCTTCAATGGATCAGTGGCAAGTACAGGAAACAACAGCGTCAACCTCGGCGGTGGAGCATTAGGACACTTGCATCCGTCGAAATCAGAGCAGAGCAACATAAACGGCGAATTAGATCCAACGAACAAGTATGGACTGTTGGGAATGCTACACACCGTTATTCGACCCAGCAGTGATGCGAAGAAGAATTTGGCAATGGGATGCGATCTTACGTCACTGGGACTCAATCTTAACTCAGCAGAGTAAGTACTTCTGTTTGCGGTTATTTATTGTCTGGCTAATGAAAACTGACAGCTAATTCTGTTATAAAGGCCCTTGCATCCAACGTTTGCTTCGCCGTGGGCAGAAGGTCCGTTGACGAAGGAACCGCAGTTTTCATTGCCAGTATGTTACTACAACCAGCCACCTGTACTCAAGACGACGCATTTATCGAAATTCCACCTAGAGACGCTCTTTTACATCTTTTACTCGATGCCAAAGGACGTGTTGCAGGCGTATTCGGCACAGGAACTCTACAGTCGTGAGTGGCGGTATCATGCGGAACTGAAGACGTGGCTGAAGCGTGCGTCAGCTGCTGATGCCACACTTTTCGCCAGTGGTTCCTCTACTGGGTCAGGAGCAGTAACAGGATTAGGCAGTGGCACGCTCTCAAGTGGAAGTGTCGGCTCGATCGGCAGCGCTCCGTCGTCAGGGTCCACTGCTTCTTCCATCGGTGGTGTCGGGAGCAGTCCACTTGGACCGCAGTTTCTATATTTCGACACGACAACATGGGAACGACGTGTTTTCACGGGAAATATTCATTCCGTCAGTGCAGGTCTCATGAGTGAAGAGGAGATCCGAGTCAAGTTTAATGCCACATCGTAATATACCCTCACACTATGCCTTCAAGACGAGAAAAAACATTATCACTACATATTCGCATGATAGTGAACAAATGTTGGCTTGGATGCCGCTTTTTTTGTGTGGCTTTGTACTGATACACCTCCTATTTCCCTCTGCTTTTGTTGTCATCGTGCGTTTAAAAATTGTGTTTGGTCATGTTGTCTGTTTCCATTTCTCAACCAAGGCATTCACGGATGCACAATAGCTTTACCTCCTAAAGCGAGTTCTAAATGCTCAATACGAGCATTTTGCTCAGCCACTTGCTTCAATAGCTTGCTATTCTCTTCCTACACAAAGCAATAATACGTAAAATAAAAATGTAAGTCTAACTTAATCAAATTCAGAAACACCAGTTTGTGCCGCTTTTCTCACCGTTAGTTGGTTCACTTCCGTGGACAATGATTCAGCCTTTGTGGTGAGTTTCTTTTTGGTCTGCGAATTTTTTTCAACAATGGCCGACAGTTGGGAATTGTACTCGACTCGAATCTGTTGCTCACGTTTTTCGTATGTTTTCTTTTGCAGGTCCATTTGAGAGCGAAGTGTTCTACAAAAATAATCATAACGCTGCGTGAATTATACTGTCAAATACATTTGGACAAGACGTTTTTTTGGTATTTCTTACTGGGACTCGACTTGCGCTTGGATCACCAACGCATGCATTCGCGCGCGCAACTTCGTCAACTGCTGCTTCGCTTTGGCTTCCGCTTGTTTGGTACGTTCAATAATCTTGTTTTCGGCGTTTTCTCTTTTCTCTAGAGATAGATGCGCCGGGTTTCTACTCGCATGAGTCTCTTCCTGCTGGTTATTCATATTCTTATCTTTCGCCACGACTTCTCCATGAGAAATCTCCAGCACTTTCATTGACTTGGTCAATGAGCCTTTGGGTTTTAAAGTGTTACTGCTGCTACTATGTTTGCTTGATGCCCTCGTCTTCGAGCGTGAGCGTGGCCGGGGCGAGCGCATCCGCGCCCTCCGCTCCAGTGCATTCTGTTGCTCAGGCATCTTAGTGCGGATCAATGACTGCAGCTCTAGGATTTTCTATCGTCATCATCACAATAAAGCCAAACCATCAATTTCTTCTTGTACATGTGTGTAATGGCGGATGTGGCATGTTTCTTTTTACCTGTTGCATGAGCTGCTGCTCTGAGGCGCGCCGTTTTTGCTCTTCCTCAAGTCTCTTCATCAGCAAACTGACCTGTTCCCGCAGCATCACCACTTCTTCAGTGTTGATATTATAGTCAGTCATCGCCGTTGATAGCTGCTGTTGTTCTTGTTGTTGCTCTTGTTGTGAATATGGAACTGATGGAACATGTCCACTCAGCCGTCTAAATGTCGCTGGAGGTAATAGAAACTGCTGCTTCGGAGACAAGCGCTCATCGGATGATGTACCTTCCGATAGTCGTCCATAGAACAAAGGGGGTGAGGGGGATGTGTCGCGCAGTGCAAGTACGTGTGAAAAGACTGATGACGGCGGGGGAGATTGCTGGTTCTGTTGGCGCTGTTGTTGTTGTTGTTGCTGCTGCTGCTGTTGTAACAACTCCTTCTGTGGTGATAAAATATTACTAGAGGCTTCTCGCCGTCCACTCATGTCCAGCGGTGTGACTAGCATATCCACCGGCTGCTGACCAGTACTATTACGAACGTGTGGCGTCAGTGAGCGGATGTGACCTTTCGCAGTAGGTGGAGATATCACAAGTGACGAAGATGGCACCTCTGCGGCACGTGAAACACGAAGTCCATCCATTGCAATCGTGCAGTTGGATGGTCACACAATAGGGAGCTTGTCACGATCTCTCACGGATACAGAAATGATATGATGCTGTTAGTTGCACGATGTGCTCCAATATCTGTTTAACATGTGCTTGTATTGTTTTGGTTTTTCGTGGAACAAAGTGGGCATGATCCCTTTTTTTCTTTCTTCTTCGTGTACTCGCTCCTCTTCCAGCCAGCATTGCCATAATCACCCATCACCCGTTTCGGATTATCGTTGAAGAAGAATAAGCTCTAAAAGTTTTACGCGGAGACATGTTTGAAAAAACGGCGCAGATGGGAAGATGCGGCACCCACGAAGTGGAACAAAAAAGTCCCTCACGTCGTATTCTATTAGTAATTTAAATGCCGTTTGTGATACGCCGAGGCGGTTGGTTGTCCACTTTTGGATTGTGGTTGATTGTTGAATATGCTGTATGGTGCGCAGCTGAGCAAATAAGAACGACGAGCCGCCTTGCCCATCGCTTCGCTTCCCTCTTGTTTGGCCTTGAACATGAAGAGAGTACAGTCAGTCATGTAAGGGCAACAGACTCGAGCGACCTTATGACGCGCTCAACACAGCCTATAGAGATGAAGCAATGGAGAGAGAAGGCAGCATGGAAAAAAGAGTCGATGAGAGACAAGAGTCAAAAGGTCGCATCTGCCACCTGCTCCATTCGTCCTTTTGTGTCAGTTGGATCTTTTCGTGGCCTTTAGTTCCTGATTCAGTATTCATTCTGACAGGTTGCACAACCACCAGACACAATGCCATTCGATTAAAAAGGATAACAATTTTGAAAGTAGAAGAAAATCCATTGCGTTCGCTCCAGTATAATAAACCAATATATGCTAAATATTGAAAAAAGATCATATGAGCTACCATTTGATAACTCAGACAATCTTTGTTTGTTTGCTTTGAGTTTCTTCCAAGCCACTGTAGGGTCTCTTCCAAACAATCAAAACGCAGGCCGTTCTACGCACTAGCAAGCTTGTGCAAGTTACAGCACCTCGAGGAAAATCATAGCACATAGAAATCTTATATTGCTTAAACAAAGAACTCGTGAACGATTGTATACATCCACCTCGCTAATGCATATCATGAACCATCGCAACAGTAGCCGCAAACGGTCGCTGTATCGACGAACTAAGGGAGGAAGAAGAAGATTATCAGCAGAAGCAACGCAGATACTTGCACAACTTCAATGTAACAAAATTCCTGACGGAGTCAGAGCCGATGCTTTTTTCGAAAAACACCATGCTGAGAGTTTAAGAAGAGGAGAGAGCTCCAAGTGTCTCCTGGCCAGAGGGAAAATAAAAGGAAGAAGAAGAGCATAAGATCGTCGAGGCCCATTCACAATAGCTCTTCGATCTATGTGGTGTGGGCCCCTTAAAAAAAAAGAAGTTTGGATATGTCCATGTCGATGAAGAGGAAGCCGACAAGATTCTCCATGGAGATCGAAATTCCTACTTTGACACGAAAGAATATGAGTGGGATTTCTATGTGAACGATAATGGCGAAGAGAAGTTGAGTGATGATGGCTCAAAGCCTTTCGATGATATCTATGCGTAGTTCAATCCTGATACCTCGCACGTTACCGAGCAGCAAGAAAATGGCGCAGAACACCTGGAGTCGAAGACTAGCGTCGATACCAGACTTGAGGAATCTATGAAGAGTCTACCCATTGTTGAAAGCAATTCAACGTTTGTCGACATCTGTACACAGCCAAAGATTGATGTCTTGATGAAAACGTTAGAAAATGAGACGTACACTGCCGAGAGTAAGACACACTTCAAGTTCGACTTCGCCATGAATGATAGATACGAACTTACCAGGGAATTGGTCAGAAAATGAGTCGATTCCAAGAGCGGCGACTTTCTCAAAGATTTCTACAAGGATACGAATCAAGATCGGACACCAACGGCGATCGTTGCATTCCTGAAGGAATTTGGCGGTTATGCGAAACCGGTGATGGATAATGACGACATTGTGGAGGACTATATCCAAATCCTTGTGTTCTTGTTGAAAAACGATTTGATGGTAAAAAGCGTCAGCACAGAATCTCCATATCCTCGAGAAGAGTGTAGTCGCGGTAATCCGACTGAAGATGGTCGCATGGATGTCATTTACTCGACCATGCCAAACGTCACGTACGCGATCGAGTTGGAGAAACTAAGCAAAATGATATAGAGTCGAGGGACTTTAATGATAACGCTCCGTTTGTTTTGCCGAACAAATTTAACTCGAAATCCAAGAGGCCTTTCGTGACCTTCGAGTAGATACTGATAGTCGCGCTCATGCAAACATACCCTTGTGTCCTAGATAAACCGATCAAGAATCCTCGAAGAGTCGGCATCGTGTATTGCGTTTGTGGTCCGGTATGCAATTTGCCTGTTGACAACACTTATATCGTAACACACTCGATTTCCAGGACCAGCTACAATTTTCAAAAACATATGCTCAGTTACGCCATTGACGAAGACTCGATAGAAAAATTTTCCGAACTACTCGCATTTACCAGTAGCTATCTGAAGAATGCACAAGCAATCGTCGGAGACACCATTAAGATTTGTTTCAGTCAATGATTTTTACATCCCTTTCATCTTATTTTCGCAAGCTGTCCGTCCGTACGGAAAACGTATGAGATTCACTATCCACTTTGTCCGTCTGGACGAACCTGTCATACTGACTAGAAAACCTGACAAACGAATTACCTCGAAATCTTATTTTCAGTATAACCAATTGCAAGTGTATCTTTGCAACCAGTATGGGGATTTTTTTACTGGCATGTCATTCGACAATTCACCACCAAATGGTCAACGGCGTTCCCGATGGCACAATTGAATCTCGATCCGTTTTGCACTGTGAATCCAGTGAATGCAAGACGTTTTGGGATCGCGACGTGAACGCTTCGCTGAATATTATGGGCGTGACGATAGAACTTTTCAACAATCGAGCAAGACCAGAGTACTTGGAACAAGAATCAAGTGAGTCGTAGAAGCGCAAAAAAAAGCGTGAGCTCGGGGTTTTCGGACTTGAACCTGTTCACACGATACAGCCCGTATTCTAGGTGTAGCCAGTTGTTAGGCACAACTCGCGAAGCGAGTTGGAGTAACCTAGTTTTTCTTTCTTGCAAATCTTACATTCGTTTAGAAAGGCTATGTGGTGAAACAGCATTTAACTGTTATTGTATGGGCTCAACTTAACTAACAAAAGCCAGCTTAGACTAGACACCGCGGAGTAGACTTCTCCTACATCTGGAGTCGATGAGTCCAGGAGAGTAGGTGTTCATTCTTCAGAAAGATGTCCCTCGCAGCATTGACATCCCTATCGAGAACGAGCTTGCAGTGARGGCACTGAAAGACTTTTTGGTGCTTCATCTTGTGGTTGATTCTGCCACAGTGAGAATAAATCTTTGTAAAGTGTTCCTTATAGTCGCATGTATGATGCTTCCCTTCCTTTCCCACCGACACTACTGTGCCATGTTTCCTGGACAGTCACTTTGATTCTCTACGTACTCGATCTCCTCGAGCATGCACTGTCATCACTTCGCATCCTTTCTTGAAAAGAAAAATAGTGGAAAAAAGATATTGCGGAAAATTGGAAACAAATTTCTATTTCTATCGATAGAAAGAAAAAACACGTCGAAGTATATCCCACCGGTAGGAGAAATGGAGGAGTTAAAGGTGAGGAAATCGGTTTTTGGCGGGCTGAACATTTTGGTCCGCCTTTCACCAAAAAATAAGAAACACCCAAGGAAGAGAATTCTTTCTCCATGGAGACCAACGCCGCCGACGAATCATCGGCTGCTTCTCCATCCTCATCACCTGCAACTGCTACGATCCCAACAGCAACAACAGCCACCCACCGCAGTAGTAAGCTCTCCAATCTCAAACCCTCCTCTCTGCCGCCTTCCCATCCATCCACACTCGACCTCTCAGTTCCTGTGACGGATGATGATGGGAATGATGGTCAGCATGTTCAACTCACTCGACTCGCCGACATGCAGTCACTCTACACCATGGAACTTAGCGACAGTGGGTATCAATCACCTCATCAACAGCAGCAGCAAAAATCTATCGGCGGAGTTTTACGATCATGGTGGCGCAATCTCCTGCAAACCTCGGCCGATCCTGGCTTCCTCGACCTGAATGATCCTGCCCGACGGAAACAGGCAGGTCTGCACTACCGCTATCATTCGTTGCTGTATGCTTCTGATGCTGATGCTTTTAGTAGTGATAATGCTGATGAGTTGTCTGACGCTCATGTTCGTGATTCTGCTGTTGGTCCTGCTCGTTATTTGTTCATAGAGCGAGAACAAATGACGGCACTCACAGTCTCGTTCCTCGAAAGTTCCTGGGTCTGTCTGTTGCTGCTCGGTATTTTAACGTCGCTCACCGCCTGGTGCATTGATGGTGCCGTCATCATGGTTACTGAAGGGCGCGGATGGTTCACGGAACTCGGTGGCGCCTGGCTACCCAACTACCTGTTCTACACAGTCTACCGTGTCTTTATCCTCATCATCGGCGTTGCCTGCACAGTCTACGTCTGCCCCAATGCTGCCGGGTCTGGTATTCCAGAAATGCGCAGCATTTTGGGTGGATTCTCGTTCCCCAATTATTTAACAAAGAAGACGCTCGTGTCCAAGTGTTTTGGACTGGTGTTTGCTCTAGGTAGTGGGCTCTCAATCGGGAAAGAAGGTCCGTTTGTTCACCTCAGCTGCATCATTGCACATCAATTGCTACGGATCCCACTATTCAAGCAAATTCGACGATCAGAAGATCTCACACATCATATCCTGGCGGCAGCATGCGCTGTAGGGGTCACGGCTACATTTGGAACTCCAATTGGTGGGGTACTATTTAGTATAGAGGTCACGACCACGTACTACGTTACCAGTAACTATTGGCGGGCATTCTTCTCTTCGGTAAGTTGGTTTCGCTTTCGACATTTCCCAATTTTTTAGATTATGGCTGATCAGTGATGTTTCATGTGTATGCGATACATAGGTTGTGGGTGTAGTAGTGTTTCGTTCGCTCAACAGCCTTCTCGCTGGCAATAATGTCTCATTATTTGCAACGACATTCGACATTTTACCGTACGAGTCCTATGAGATCACATTCTTCCTTGTATTAGCGGCGCTTTGTGGGCTGTTGGGTGCACTTTTTGTCCGAACCTACCGGTTCATCTTCGATGTCAAGAATACGGTCATGGAAAAGTATATCTTCACACGCTGTGCGTCGGCAAGAAGCTTCACACCGTTCGTGTATGCAGCCTCAGTAGCGCTCATTTTCTCTCTCATGGAGTTCCCTGTTGGTAGCTTCATGCAGCTCTCGCAACGGCAAACGATTGACGATATGTTTTCCACCGAGAATTTAACCAATTCTGAATCTACTCATCTCGGTAAGTTTAATGTGTTTGTCGTGAACTATCTGTATCTAACATCACGTTTTGTTGCAGCTAAGGATTACGGTAACTCGTGGTCATCTCCATCATTAGCGCTGAATTTGGTTGCATATACTGTTGTTCGTTACTTCTCCACGGCAATAAGTGCCACGGTGATGGTTCCAAGCGGAATTGTGACGCCAGTGTTTGCAATTGGAGCTGCATTCGGTCGACTATTCGGGGAAATTATAGTGTTTCTTGGAGGTGGAAGTCAGCTTGCGGGTGGTTATGCTGTTGTTGGTGCAGCATCTTTCACGGCTGGCGTCACTGGGACAGTTAGCATTGCTGTCATTGTGTTTGAGCTCACCAGTCAACTAAGCTACATGATTCCTGTGTTGCTTTGTGTCTTGGTTGGACGAGCAGTAGCGCTTTTTTTCTCGTTAGATATGTACGAGACCATCAGCCGACAAAAGAACCTTCCACAATGGCCCGATCTTACGAAACAAAAGTCGTATGGGTTAATTGCCGGCGATCTCATGCGTGGAATGCCTGCTTATTGGATAACACGGCGGCAAACGCTTTCATCACTGAAACGTATCGTAGAAGAAACCCCAAAGGATATCGATGTTTTCCCCATCGTTGATGATGAGATGACAATGATCTATTTAGGCGTCGCGAATCGTGAAGAATTGGAATCTATAATCGTAATGTGGGAACTGTGCTTAAAGGGTGCTTCTGCTCCTGGTGCTGAGGAGCAGAATTCTACAAACGACGATGCCTTGTCTGTTTTCGCGCGACGAAACGATGATAAAGATGGCAATGAATCTATTACCCCACGGTCACGATATATCGAAATGAACAATCAACTAGCACTGGCAGGTATCACAAACGCTCAGACTGCCGCATTATCACAAGCAAATTCGGAATCATCAGATGCACTCGATTTAGTGAAACTCGAGCTCTTCAGTCTGGACATCGACAACTTTCACGTTCATCGCGATACTTTCGCCAGCCACGTCATCCTGTTGATCTCCGTGCATAAATGTCCTCAACTATTTGTCACAGCCCGAGGGAAGTTGCTTGGTGTCATTCACGCCTCGGACCTTCTCGCACGATCAAGGCGATTCACTCTTTAGGTGTTCGTAGCAGTAACTTATAATCGCAATGTACACTTATTGGTTTTAAATCTACAGCGCTATTTATGGCATTCTCTTTAACAATGGAGCTGATCGACGTTGAGTTTTGCCTGTATAGGCAGCCTCAATCCGTTGTTGTCGGGCTGATGCTGTTGTTGTCGTCGTCTTCTTCTGAGCGCGTCTCTGTCGCGCCGTCATAGCTGCAGCATAGAATGCATCCACACGACCATGCGAATGCTCATCACCTCTCTCCAACATCTGAGCGAGGTGGCTGGCGTGACGGAACCGTCTTGCTTCCTCTAAATGCTGCTTCTCCTGAATTAACGCAGCGACTTGTTGTTCGCGATCTCGTCGCAATTCGCGCATCATTTGCTCCGATGCCAAGCGGTGCGCCTTCTCTACTAGTTCCCGTTCCTTTACCTCACGATGTGTTCGCTCGCGCACGAGCTGAATTTGATTCGAATAGCTGAACCGTATAACACATAATTAGTGAAGAACAACAGGATGAAAAGCATTATAGCAGCAAGACCAACGTACAAAGTCTCCATCGCCTGCTCCCGTTCAGCGTGCTCCTTCTGGATTTGCTTGAGAATGGACGTCATTGTACGTTGTTCTTCACGTAATTTTTCCTTCTCTAGTTGCAAAAGATGGTTCATTGCGTCCCGCAGATGGCGCTCTTCTTCTTTCTTTGCCTCGAGACCGATGGCGATGCGATGCAATCGAATGTCTTGCTCAAAACGACGCGATCGAATCTGAAGAACGACAACATGGTTCAGTACATCTCCGATCAATTCCATCTAGGTATGTTCTGGCCAAAAGGAACTGACTTTTTCAACATTGGCGGCGTGTTCATCAATCTTGTACGCGCGTTCCATGTGTTGTCGCTGGCAGTACTCTCGCTACATTATAACACGCTATAATAGACCATTGTCTGCAATAATGCATATAAACAAACTTACCTGTCGTAATTCTTGCAGATGATCCTTTAGCGTCATTTTATACCGCAAATACTCTCTCCGAGAATTGGACGATGGCATTTGACGTATTGATCCCGGAAGAAGCGGATAGAGTGCTTTGGCCGGATCTCGTTTCTTCGCTCGAGCGGATGTAGACTTTTCGGGTGCATTGGGTTCTGTTCGTGCGACTTTCTTTTTCACAGGGCTGCATGTTGCTTTATCGCCAGCATCATCGAGTTCGGCTTCCTTCTGATTATTGCTCTTGGCATGAGACATATCCTGGTTGTTCATATTCAAAGCCCTTCCTTTCTTCGCACGATCATCACCACTAAACTGATCGTCGTCATCAGCGGATGTTCCCGCAGATTTGTTCATCTTGAACGATTTTTCGCTGTTGCTTTGCGAAAAATTCTGTGCAAAGTCGCCTTCTTCTTCCATATAATGGACACTTGTCTCACTGGCATGGGAGACAGAGGAAACACCTCCAAAGTACATTTCTTCACCAGCTTTTGGAGGCGTCGTTTCTTCTTCTACATCGTTCTCTTCGTTCTTCTCGTCATCATCAAATTCCTGTGGAGTATTTGGTGCAGGCACAAAACGTCCGTATTTCTGTGTCGCCAGTAGCTGCTTCTCCAATTCCAAAGCTTCTTCTTCATCTTCCTCGTTTCGACTGCGTATGCTCTGCTTCGACACATCCAGATTGGTCTGGGTCCATCGTCCGCGTCGTGAGCGTTTATTCTTCGCCGTTGATTCGCCCACCTTCGTAAACGACTCGTACAAGTTTCTCGTCACCATTGCACTCGGCGAAGATGTTGTTGTCGATTGATGCACAACATTTGCCTTCACCGGCACTTTTCCTGCACGTATCTCTTCCTGTTTCCCAGAACTTACCAAAGGAACACCTGCTTTCCGATGGGAAGTTGATTCAGCACTCGATCGTGACTTCCTGGTGCTGCTGGACGCACCGCTACTTCTAGCTCTACCTATACTTTCATATACTGATGCTTCACTCTCTTCTCTACTAATTTCTACGCGTTTCTTGACTTTCTTTGTTAATTTTTTCCCACTACGACTGCTTCCTCTTCTGCTTGCTTCCTGTTGTCGACTCGTTACCTTCTTCTGTCTGCTCATATTATTCTCCATTTCTGCATCAACGCTATCATCATCTTTACCTCCAAGCAAAATCGCGTAAATCTGCTCAAACATCCGCACCAACCGTGCGATACTCTGCACATTCCCCGCACAAAGCTTCTTCGCAGTCAATTGATCATCTTCATTCTCATCATCTTTTGCTACAGAATCAACCGCGCTCTGCTCCAAAATGGCACCAGAGAGAGCGTCCACTACGCACTGCGCGTTCGATTCATAGTCTTCAGCGCTTTGTGGCACGCGGATGATGTGGTCGAGGCGGAATTGGAAGAGCGTTTCATATAACGCGACGCTCATGGACGACACACTCACGACCAAATCGTCAAAAGATTCAAACCGTCGCGCGCCGAAGCCCATTTTGTCCAATAACGCGTTTGTCTGTGCAAGCACCGCTGCCTTCATCTTCGTTGTTGCTTCCTGGGTATCCGATGCCATATTGCTGGTCTCTCTCTAAGGAAACGAGCAGCTCCGATTGCTGCTTCTTCAACTTTGTTGTCTTTGGAATGAGTGTCGCGTTAGGAAAAAAACGGGCATTTCGAAAATATGAAACGAGGATATTACCACAGACTCAGAACTAGAAATTTGTAAAGGAATGAAAATAGGCGGGAAGAATCCGAATGTGGCCACGCAGCAGATCTTCGTTTTCATCGTTCATTGATGATGACGCGAAAGTGGAGCACTCACTGCTAACATTGGCATTTCCTTTATTGTTTTATTTCAATTAACCACTATCTCATTGAGATGGATGCATACTATCAATAAGAGGATACGATGGAAATGTCTGCATGCATTGATTTCCGTTTAGTCTGTGGCAGTAACGTATGCTTAAATATATAGGAATTTGTATAAACTCGATCAAGCATGAAACCACACTCGGCACCATGTGACTAACCACTCCACCATGAAGAAAAACGGCAATGGCCAAGGAGAGAGAGTTTCGAGGATAACCACCTTCTTGCTCGAATAGCCACGTTCGAGTCTGATCCAATAGTGACCAAGAGTTTCAAAACGGATAGCAAACGACCAAGATATCGTTTTGTGCCTGGTTCATCGACGTTAATCTTTTCATAGTACATGAAAATACAGTGATGTACCTGCACATGAACAAATCCAAGTGCATTATTCAATAACAGAGCCATGACGGAGACACAGCAGTCGACGTGATCAGCAATCAATGCGCTATTGGTGATCATAGCTCGTGTCACAACACACAAAACAGGATTGCAACGGATTAGCGAAAAGGTCTCGCTTCCATCCTGATTGCGTATGTTCAACTGTTGATGTCAGACGTAGAAAATCAGGTTTCGCAGGTCTCGCCATCTGCTCCTCCATGCTCTTCTTTCCTTCAACTGACGATAACAGTCATTTGCCAATTCTTCCCCTTCAATCTCCATTCATCACTATGGTCGTCGAAAAGCTCTTCACACCCATCAAGCTTGGCGGGAAGAAGGATCCGCTGACAGTGAACCATCGTATCGCCATGGCACCGCTCACGCGCATGCGCAACGGCGACGAAGGTGTCCCGAAAGCCATGGCAGTCGAATACTACAGTCAACGCACAACCGAAGGTGGATTGCTAATTGCCGAAGCGACCAACATCACCGCCACGGCACGTGGGTCCATGGGTGCGCCGGGTATTTTCACTTCGGAACAGATCAATGCCTGGAAACCTGTGACCGAGGCTGTCCACAAAAAAGGCGGACTGATTTTCCTGCAATTGTGGCATACTGGGCGGATCAGCCACCCGTTAAACCAGCCAAACGGCATTCTGCCAGTCTCGTCCAGTTCACGCATCAATGTACCTAGTGACCATCGACGCATCTGGACGAAAGAGGGCAAACTGCCTGTGGGCAATCCACGTGCACTAGAGACCGAAGAGATTCCACAAATTGCACAAGACTATCGCGTGGCTGCAGAGAATGCTACTGCTGCAGGGTTTGACGGTGTGGAATTGCATGCCGCCAATGGGTATCTGCTGGAACAGTTTCTTCACGATGGGATCAACGATCGCACCGATAGATACGGTGGATCCGTGGAAAACCGTGCAAGATTCTTGTTTGAAACTCTCGATGCGATTCTACAGAGTTTGGCATCCAGTCGCGTGGGGATTCGATTATCTCCATTCGGTATGAGTTTTGGCGATCGTGATTCTGATCCCATTACGACCTACAACTACGTTCTTGACAAACTCAACAGCTATGACCTCGCGTACGTGCACATCATTGAGCCCCGTGGATACCACGTGAAGAACGACAAGACCCCACCGCATGGTGCCACAAAGTTGTTCCGTCCAATCTACCACGGCGTGCTTATGACTGCATCAGGCTACGATCGACAGAGCGCCGTAAAAGTCATCGAAGATGGTTCAGCAGACCTCGTGGCGATCGGCCGACCTTTCATCTCGAATCCGGATTTGGTGAAGCGGTTTGAACTGAACGCGCCCCTTACGCCATACGACGCTGAGACGTTTTACCTGGGTGATGAACGGGGCTACATCGACTATCCTTTCCTGTCTACAGAAGCAGAAGAATCTGCAGCAGCATCAGCTGCGTCATAGAGGAAAAGAACGAGAGAGGGATGGCAAAAAAAAGCTTCCAGAGATTCGAACAAGCCGGATTTAGAAGAGAGTCAAAGCGTTTTTAATAGAAAAATCGGATTTTATAGAAAATATCGAAATTAAAAGAAATAGGAAACGAACTTAATTAAATGATGAAGACGAACTTAACTGAACAATCGGTTTTTTGTTTCTTTTTTTTTCTGTCTGAGCTATTTATGACCATCGCCAGCAACAAGAAGCACGTCCCCTATCTGGAATCTTGAAGAGACACAGAGGCATTCCTCTCTCTCTCTCTCTCTCTCTTACAAGCAGAAGAGAACCAAGTCTCCATCCATCCATCAAGTAATCTGTCTATTAATCCACCTTTTGTCTTCAACCAGCAAACCATGCGTCGATTCCCTAGTGCCACCGCCATGTATGAGACGCGAACAGGACATCACACTCAACCCACCAATAATAACAATAGCAACAACAATAGCACAGCCACCACAGCCACTACAGCCACTGGTACGTTCTACACACCTCAGCAACAGCGCACAACAGCGCGAATGCTGCGCGCGCCGGCGTCTTCTTCGGCAGTCATGGACAATTCGGCATTTAAACACTTACCCGATCCACATGACAATCGTACGTCTATCACTGCTGATAGACAAAGTACGCCAATCACACCAGTGAAACCACGGACACTGTTCTCGCGGTTGTTCCGTATGCGCAGCCGTGACGCGACGCCGTCGCCGGTAACAACCGTCACGAATTACTACACGAAAACAGGCGAAGAAAAGAAAAAACCAAGCGATCAGGAACAACATCAGCAGCTACGACAAGCGAAAAGCACATCTAATGCATCGATGCCAGTTGTGCTCATGGAAGGCTATTTAACTAAACTGTCGACACATAAGTACTGGCACAGCAAACCTTCATATTTTGTGCTTTTGGAACTGAACGAGACACCCACAAAAGTGGCAGTGCATTTGCGGCAGTATCGACGCCAAGAAGACGCGCGAATAGTGACACGTCCGGATTTAGTGGTGAGTCACATCGTGTTGTCGGATGACGATGTCGTGATTGATATCAGCGACCGATACATCAAGTTTGGCTTGGAATTGCTGTATACGATCCCTGAAGAGACATTTGAGGTCGGCATGTGGCCCAGCCAGTCTTCTTTTTCGTCTTCTTCTGGCCAGAATACAATGCATTCGCTACGGTTAACATGTGTCAATGCGAATTTGCACGATCAATGGATGCGTGCACTTGGATCAGCAATCGCAAAGTTGATTTTCCAGTCGAAGAAACACTACCCCATTGATTCGACGTTCGAACATACTCGCTTAATATCCGAGTCTAATCTATCGACTAAGCTCAGTTCGAGTAGTAACAGTAGTAGCTCAGCGAAAGTGACACCATTGTTGGGGAACCATGTGGACATTGACACGGAAGAAGTGCGTGAAGCGCAGCAGCAAGAAGCAGAAGAGAAAGAAATGGCGCACAGTATGCAATCGTTTGGATCGATTTCGTTATCTTCCACACCAGAAGAAGAAGACAATTTCAATGGAAATGCGGGTGGGAATGAATCCGATGGGACTGACAACGACAACAATAATGATCGTGAACGTGACAACCAAGAAGACAACCAAGTGGAGATAAATGAAGAAGAAGAAGAAAAAGTGCGCCGGAAGCTAGAAGAACTGGACTGCAGTGTATCTCCTGGGGAGTCGGTCTCATCAAGTGAGAGTCCATACGCTGGAAGCAGCAGTACTGTCAACCCGACAGCCAGATTTCTCTCGTCCCCGAATGAATCTGTTCCAGCGACGTCATCGACAGCAAATTCGTCCGTATCATCCTATCAAAGCAAAGCAGCCCCTGCACAGTCATCAGCAACGATTGACGCACGGAAAGCCACCTCGGCTCCTGCAGTAACCGCTACTTCAGCAACTACAACATCTAGTGCATCAATGTATTTGCGGCCACGGTTTGCTCGCTCCACCACCACGCCATTATATCCGCCAGTACGTCCCCAAATGCATTCGTTTAACGCCAATGGCCAAGTGTTTACGCTTGACGTACGGTACCGACTACTGAAATCGATCGGCAATGGTGCCTATGGTGCCGTGATTGCTGCTCAAGATACTATCAACGAAGCGAATGTCGCAGTGAAGAAGATCACGAACATCTTTGAAGATCTCGTGGATGCCAAACGGATTTTGCGGGAAGTGCGGCTGTTGCGTCACTTTGACCACAAAAATATCACGAACCTACTAGATTTGTCACCGCCACCGTCAAAGAAACACTTCGACGACGTCTACATCATCACTGAGCTCATGGAAACAGATCTGCACCAAGTGATTTACTCGATGCAGCCGATGTCCGATGACCACGTCAAATATTTCCTCTATCAGATGCTCTGTGCACTCTATCACATCCACTCAGCGGGCGTGTTGCATCGTGATATGAAGCCTAGTAATATTCTATTAAACTCGAATTGTGACCTCAAAATTTGCGACTTTGGTTTGGCACGTGGTGGAGTGTTTCCAGATCAACGTCCGCAGGAACTCACAGAGTATGTTGTCACACGTTGGTACCGAGCACCAGAGATCATGCTTAACTGTTTGCACTACACTGAAGCGATTGACATTTGGGCGGTCGGCTGCATCTTTGCCGAGATGCTGCTGCGTGAGCCATTGTTCCCTGGTAACGATTATATTCATCAACTGAAGTTGATCATCAAGTTCTTAGGCACACCAAAACAGGAAGATATTGGGTTTGTGAAAAATGCTAAAGCGTTGCGGTTTTTGACGAAATTGGCGATTTCAAAGCCCAAGAAATGGAAAGAAGTGTTTGCTGGGGAAGATATCAATCCGCTTGCGATCGATTTGCTCAGTCAAATGCTGATTTTCAACCCGGAGAAGCGGATTTCGGTCGAGAAAGCACTTCAACATCCATATCTATCGACTTTTTACGATTCTGCCGACATCACAACGTCACCAAAGTTTGATTTCACGTTTGATTTGCCGGATGAACAGCTGACGAAGGACTTGCTGATCGATTTGTTGGTAGAAGACATTGAGCATTTTCACCCAGTGGGATTATATGCACCACCACCAGCAGCAGCGAGTTTTGGAAGTAGATTCTTCAACATGGGTATGACGGCATCAGCGAGTTGAGCAGAATTAAAATTTGCATACATACAATTGACCAGTTAGTATTTTCTCCACCCTTCAATAGTATTTTGAGCAATAATCCAGTAGTAAAGTATACATATGAACGCATGTCTTACACTTTCGGTATGTTCACATATGCATCACGTGTCACATAAGCTGGAAAAGATTTCTTTCGCTGAGATGACTGTGTTCACCACTGCAACTAGCACTTGTGTGCAGCAGTTTTGATCCCATATCTGAGCCATGTACTCGCTTTGATTATCCTATACGTCTGGTTGTTTTCAGCATGTGCACAATACAGCGACAGTTGCAATTTGAATATGAGCAATTCATAAATCCATCTCCTCTGATCGCCAAATAAAAATCAAACAGTATGTACATATACGAACAAATTATCACATGGAAAAGTTCGTCGGTCGCTTACACTCTTGCCACTGAAAAAAACCGTGCAGGCACATACGATCTTGGTATCTGCTTCCACAAAATTGTAGATCGTATTAACCTAAAGACATCTTGTCTTTGATCAAAAACCGCATTTCGCGAGAAAAGATGCCACATCTGGCCGAACGATCACCCCCGACCGCGAGTTGCATTGAATACTTTCGTCCAACGACACAATGTGATGATACCAGTATGAGGGTACATACAATACATCTCCAGCTTCGACAATCACCTCCGTGGCAGGACATTTCTTGGCGTGTTCAGGCAGCGCCTTAAGATTCGACCAGTCCAGCTTCGTATGACGTGCAGACTGTCCCGTGGTGATTAGCTCCAAACATGAGCAAACGCTCGGCGGAGAGAGAATATATCGCTTTGCACCACGTACCATCGCGATCATATTGAAGCCAGCGTCAATATGACCCTCGGTGATGATGCCGCGCATACCGAGGCGACACATTATGCCACGCTGCAGGGCGACTTGCCTGTCGCGGATGAAGAAATCGCCATAGCCACCACTTTCTTCATCATTGCGAGACGGATCGAGGAACGGCAGGTCGTCGTAGACAAATTTGGCACGATTTTGAAGATCACGGGCTTTGAGCATGAGGTAGTAGTAGCGATGGGCTTCATTTGGTCCAAATCGTTTCGATTGCTTGATGGCATGTGTAAATTGCGGATACGTCCACCATTGCGAATCATAGGTTGGAAGTTCGCCGCCGAGTGCGTTGGACTTGGAATAATACATAAAATGGCTGTTGTTGGAAACGTGGATCTTGTATAACTCGTTTGGATCCAGCTTTTCCGTCAAATACTATATAAAGAGAGAAATCATGCACAAAGATTAGAAAATAACCGCTGAATCGATGCTCAAGTTTGCCACTCTTTACTTCATCTGTCCATCGAGTAGATGCACTTGTGAGGTCTGGGATCCCGTATGCGATGAACGGTACTTCCATTTGGTGGAATACTTGGGCTAGTTGATACTCGTACTACAACGAAACGTAAAACAGTCAGCCATCTTAATCGCCACTAGTATTTAGTCAAGCTTTCAAATGGGTCTAGCCATCAGGTCCCATACAGGAGATGATATGTTGAAGCGACAGATGCTGGAAAATAACTCCGTAGGACGTTTATGCGCAGCATCCGGTGACCAGTTCTTGAGTAAATCGTTCACTGGGAACAATTGCGGGTAGGCCTGACAACCTGTCATTCCATCTAAATCACACTGATATCTCAATGCGGGGAGATCACAACTGAATCGGTTTTGCACGCCATTCGGATACTCAGTCGGTAGGTTTTTCTGCAGCCTGTGGTCAGAAGTCAGCAGTGCATATGATTCTTTATTATTGCGCAGCGTTTGCTGTTGCTGTGATAATTTCGTTGTTCTGGTAGAAGTCGTGACTTGAAAAGGGATGATGCTGTCGAAGAATACACGATACACACAGAACAACACGAGCAGCCCAACGCCACAGATTATGAATGTGCGTCGCTGGCTGCTGCTGTCCACGAACCGCCACGATGTTGGCGCAAAGGACCGCGATGCACTACTGTAAGGCGATGAAGAAGCTCCACTCAGTGTTGTCGAAGAAGGACCTTTGCGCTTCATATTTCTCTCACTCGAGTAACTGCTTTGTGGCTATGTAGCTCTTCAGATTCGTCAGAACTTCATTGACAAAATAGAAAGGCGCTCGAAAATGTTGCACGAACGCGTGCACTCGATATCACGGTAAACTGAATGTCGCACGTAACATATGAAAGCATTACCTTCGTGCGACCTTTATATAGAAAGTGTACCGAAGGTAATCGTATGATGTGCTTTAGCCTGGTTGGTGGCGCGAAGAGCTCCATTGCTATCAAGCAGGAAATCAAGCAGACGAACAAGCATGTCATCGCTACGGAACGTCGTGAAACGACGCGAACACAAGGAACGTGGACAGCTACGAGACCGCAAGAAACTCGGTCTGTTGGAGAAGCACAAGGACTATGTGCAGCGTGCCCGTGATTACAACAAGAAGCAGGATCGCCTGCGCTCTATGCAGCTCAAGGCAAGCTTCCGCAATCCGGATGAATTCTACTTCCGCATGAACTCGACACGAACGGAAGACGGTGTCCATGTATCTGAGAACAACCATCATAAAAAGCTCACTCCAGAAGCATTAAAAGTTCTTAAGACGCAGGATCTGGCATACCTGCACATGAAGCGCTCGGTGGATCTACGGAAAGCGGAGAAACTGAACCAAGGGTTGCATTTCATTGACGCGCCAAAGGGCAATAGTCACACCGTGTTTATGGACTCTGAGGAAGAAGTTAACAAGTTTGATGTCGCTGAACACTTTGATACAGTGCCAGAACTGGCAGACCGCACATTCAATCGTTTGAGGAAAGAGACATTGCAGACCATGACATTGCCGATTAGTACCGATCACAAAGAGCTCAAAAAATTGCAAAAGGAACGCGATAGCGTGTACAGAGAGCTGAACGATCGATTGATACGTGCCGCAAAACTGAACAGTATGCGTGCTCGACTAGATTTGGAACGAAAGGTACAGCAGAAAGGCAAGAAGATGAAAGTCAAGGATGCGGAGAATGGCCAACCCGCAGTCTATCGCTGGAAGAAGCAACGCCAAACATAGAAAGAAAGCACCATGAGATAATAAGATCAATTCCTATTTGGGTATTTGTGTTTTAGTTTCACTATGTTGAATTTGGTCTTGTCTTGGTCCCGATTGCAATTGATCTGGAGTAATATTGCCTTTAGCAGGAGGAGACGTATCAGTACCAACATCGGCTGTCCTGTTTGGATGAACTTTCGGAGTTCTTCGATTGTAATTACGATGACCGTACGCCTACGAGTAAAGAAAGATCATAATATAGTTATTTGGAAAGTCATGCGTGTGCTGCTTTCTATGACAGTACCTTGCGAATTTGCTGCAATAGCCGAAGGATAATGAGTCGGCTACCTTTGTAAATATCGTTCTTCTGTCGCAGTAAATGCGGAGGCATTGTCTACAGGGACGAAATGTAAGGAATCTTCGATTAAGCCCTGCATCATCTTCATCAGTTCATAGCTATTTGATTTGCTGTTACTCACTTTCTTTTGCTGTAAGATGGTGAGTGCCTTGGTGATATTGTGCAGCGCATTTGCCTTGGCTAGCTTCTCCTTTCGGCAGATGCCGTCAATCGAGCGCATGTATTCCACCTTCTCCACAATGCAGCAGAGTAGAACGCCAGATTGAAACTCCAACAAACGAGACGCAGGATCCTACAGCAAAAATTCACACTATGTCTAGTAGCACAAAAACTTGCGGTTGGTTAAGTTGACATACATGAAAAGCCGACGGGTCCTTTAGTCGGACATTTAGCCATTTGAGCCACTGGAGAATTTCGTCCACTTCCTCTCTCGATATCTGCTCTGCATCTTTGCTACTATGTGCTTCCACATGGGCTGCCACTCTTTCTGTTTGCTTCTCAAACGTGAAACTGCTATGATTTGTTGGTCTTGTCGTCTGTAAGATGATGGAAGACACATCTACGTGCGGAGCTGAACCAGACGCGCCCACTGGGTCTTCTGTAGTATCTCTAACGTAAGATTCAATATCAGGAGACATGTTCTTTTTTGATAATGGTGATGAGGGTGGTGAAGGCAGTTCGTCAGGACTAGCAGATCTAGTATTGGCATGTTTTGCTTGCTCGGCAGCTGAGTTTTCTTCTTTTGTTTCTTCGCTGGTCATTCCTGCGGGTTGCCAATGTTGAGCTGGAACTAAATCATCATCTTCTTCAAATTCACTTGCGTCCCATGAGACATTCACATGAATATGCTGGACAGCGGACAGAATGGCCGGAATTCTGCATGATTGATGGTGATTCTTCTCCCGTGGTTTCCTTCTCACCTCCTCCTCTGCTAGCACAGCCGCTGGAACGTCAAGGAGAATTGGATTTGGCTGGGATGGAAATGGTATTTCTCCATTGGTGGGCTTCTGCTTCGCTCCTGCTGTGGATGACGGTCGCATTTGATTTGCCATGTCAGGTGATATAAACGATTTCTCCAGATTGCTGTGCGTGGATATTTGGTTTTGTGTGTATTGCCACAAATGCCACAAAAGCCCGTATGTGACCTGCCGATCACCCAGCATGATTGCATCTATAATGGACGGTTTGTAGTAATGCGCTGGCAGGCGTGCATGCACCAAGCGACTGAGGTATCCAATTGCCAATGTAAGATTCTGTCTAAAACAGTCACGAAGGCATGAAAATACAAAGCAACTAACCAGCGACTGGTTGTACTCGAAATCAATGTTACCTGACTTCCATCAATGTCTTTGGCATTTTGTAGTATGAGAATGGCGTGGAATTGAGCACACGACAACTGAGATCGCTGTTAGTTGATAGCAAATGAATTAGTTTTTCGAGCTCGATAGCAATGAATTAAGATTTGGAGTAGCAACACTACTTACCAGAGCAGCACTCCGTTGCGAAGCAGATCTTGTAATACTCCTACATTCTTTCGCTGTAAAACACACGCATTATGTACTTCAGCCAATCAACTATCACGGTAGAATGCCATGTGAGCACACTGTCAATCCATACCTCCCGAACTTCGAGCCCAACACTCGCTAGCCAGCGATTGACTGCTGACATTTGCTCCTTTGTGATATATGGAGCCTTCTTTTTTGTCAACCTAATGCTCTTCTCTTCAGTTCCAACCAAAGCTGTCTCAACAACGGCTGTGGCAGTAATCTCATCGTTACCGATGGTTTCTGCGGTTGGATTTAATATTGGTTCTTCATTAATGCATTTCATGTCCAGAAATTCTTGGTTGGCACTATAGGTTGCAACTATTTGCTGGACTTCAATACGAATTCGCTCCAAGCATCGCCAAATAGAGAGTGCTGGCGATGTTCCTTTCTGTCCTGGTTTGTTCACAGCTTTTAATGCTGGCTTTGATCGCAGGCAAACAACAAGAGCGGCTCCGCCGGTTATTCCAATGTCATTTAGCATCTCCACTACACGCGCTAGATTCTGACGGCGTTGATAGGCATTCTGTGGAAACAGGTACGTACCAGCGCTCAATAATCCTGTAGTGCATTGACCGCGTTTCTTCATTTTATACTTTTGTGCAATGGCAGCGGAGAGTTGACAAAGTAGCACACCATCGGAAAAGATTTCTCGAATCTTCTTTTCGGATGATAGAGTCGCAGTTGCACAACCATGTAATCGTTTCATAAACACTTGGTCTCGTGGCACTTTCACACCCAATGTCTCCATCCACTCGCAGACGCGTAATGCTATTTCACATTCTTCATTGGCATTTTGATCGGCCGACCGTGATGTTCTTGCTGGTCTTACAGTCGGGTCAATCATATTGAAGACATGGAGACCACTTGCATCCTG
Organism: Pilasporangium apinafurcum; assembly: GCA_001600495.1. NCBI lineage: Eukaryota > Oomycota > Peronosporomycetes > Pythiales > Pythiaceae > Pilasporangium > Pilasporangium apinafurcum. Next base: position 145,707 of record BCKE01000031.1, on the reverse strand, counting down.
GAAAATATGGCTTGGATGTTGTTGTTTTGGTTCTTCTTTCGCTCGTACCTTAGACTGCTTGCGATTGATTCTCGAGCACATTTTCGCTCGTTGTATGGCACATTTTTGATGGTTCTCTTGCTTTTTCTCGGATGATTCCGCTGGGATTTTAGTCTCCAGAGGTAGTTTTGGTGCCAATTTTGAAGATAAAGTTGCTTTTTTTACTGGATGAACGCGACGAAATTTATTAGACGAGAGTCCCACAATCTTTGCCTTCGACTTTTCACTACGCTGTGATACGTTTCTGTCCATGGCAACTTCTCTCGTAGAAAATGAACACGCTGCCAGTTCTTCCTGCAGCTCCAAATGTTTTGGGAGGAGGTTAACGGTGGTAGAAGCGTCAGACTGTAATCTGGACCGAGCAAGCCGCTTGAGAATGCTTAGCACCGCACAAATGGCTTCATTCTCACCGTTCATCACACGTGTGGCACAGTCAGCTTGGTTGACGAGGTAGAGTGCATCCTCGTCATCACTACAGCCCTCTAGAGCCACAAACTGTACCACTGTCCGTAGTCGTTCCATCACAGCGTCATAGGTGAATGCTGCTTCAGGTATAAGGAGATTGACGCTTGGTAAGCTATCTGCATGCTGCCAGTCAATCCATTACAACAAGCGTCAGTGTATCAAAATCCGCCTATTAATCAGTTGGATGCTATTATCCACCTGCAGCCATGTCACGATATCAAGTAACACATCTCCAAAGCGCAAATCTTTAAGCTCTTCCACCAGCAAACACGTCGTGAGTGGCAGTGAGTTCACCCAATGCACGAGCATCCGTTCATGACTGGCAGTAGTCATCTACCGATCAATTTTCCTCACTCGAAGGGTCACGCCATCAAAATATCAGACATCACTGACCGTATTTTGGATAACCTGCGACTGTTGTGCGGACTGCAACGGTATCTACTTCAGCATATAGCAACCCATTACGCAACGCTTTAGTGGTCTCTTCATGATGTGATAGTGATGACGTTGCCTGACACTGAGCTCCACTGTCCATCGTCCATTGTCCCGCTGCTGTCTGCTCCGTCTCGTTTCCCAACTTAACGTAAGTGGGTGAATGAGGGGGAGGTACAGAGAGAGAGACGGAAGTATGTTCGTCCATCACACCGCTAACTCGAGAATTTTTGATATACATGAGCTGACAGTGGCAATTTAGGTGTAGGATGGAAGATTTCTCCTAATCGAAGAGGACTTGCTCTCAATGATGGGGAAAGAGAAAGCGAGCATTTTACAAAATGATAAACGAGGAATACGGGCTGATAAATGTACATATGCATGAATGTCGTGTTGCTGTTTGCTCGTGGAAGAAAAGGGACCAGCTCCATACAAAATTTTACCAGGGTATTGATGATCAATCCCTCGTGAACACAATAGGTCACTCGACACGCTGACGCCAGCAGCTTCAATGATGGCAGAGCAGGTGAAGAGGTCCAGGGGCTACGAAGGGGTGCAATTGGACGCGAGTTCTGCAGGAAAGTACAGCCACTGTACTTACGCCCGAAACTGACTATTAGTAGTCCCACCATCGTACAACCTTTTTTATTTTATAAAATGTATAATATTTTTAAAAATATTAACATTATAATATATATTTTATATTTTATAATATAATATAATGTTATATTTAATAGTATCTTATAATCGGAATGCCACATTGACCAGCGACATATCTGTGTGAAGAAACGTGGATTGAAAGGCCATTGCTCGGTCCGACGTGACGATTCATGGACCAACACTTGAAGCCGGCACGCCCATAATGTCGCTGGCTATTCTACCTCCTCCTGCCCTTCTCTTCCCTTCACCAATGATTGTGGAGACCAGCAAACCCATGTTCCTCACAGGAAGTAGCGAGTATTTTCGAATTTTTTACTTGGTGTGTGCATCATCAGCATGCAGACCCAGTCTTTCTCATCTTCTTTCGGCAGTATCTCTCGGCAGACTACAACACAGTACGTTCGAAAAAGAGAAACTCAAGCATGCGCATTTACCTGTCGTGCATCATTGTTTATCATTCCTTAACTAATTTCAGCATGATGTATTTCTTTCTTACAGACCTGGAAGCAGCAGCAATTCCAGTCATGGCAACACTAAATTCCCGCTCGCGGCTGACTACTTCCCGTCCATCCAGTTGTCACCCATGGAAATCGCTAATTATGAGCTCCAGATGAATGCGATTGTTCAACAGGCGCTACAAGAATATGACCACCATGAGAAAATGGGGAGGTATCCAATCTATCCAGCGCCTTGGGCAGCAATCGCCACTACTGGCGACCTTGTCGCCATTCAGCGCCAGAACACAGCGACCCCTTCCAGGAGCCACGTCCGGGTCTTTGGTCGTATTGAAGGCGATTACAAAGACTTTATTGACTTTTTTTACTCAGATACTACAAATGAGTTCATGGACTGGAACCGGTTCGTCTTTGGCTGTGCAGTCGATGCGGCGGTGCTGGTCAACATACAAAATACTACTCACCAGACTACCGGTAGCCTCCACAAGCTGGTTCATCAACACAGCCCTCATCATCACCATCAGTACTTGGGGATCAAGTGGGCTTGTTTACAGCCCTCAACAATGCATCGGAAGCGAGATATATGTTTCATTGAGTATTTGACGCACACGACCGACTCTAAGGGACGTGATGTTGCCATTCGCGTACAATCTCCCGTGCAAATTCCGGAATGTCCGTTGTTTCCTCGTAGTATGAAAGTCAAACGAATGCTCACACGTACCGTGTCGATCGTACGCGCGGTTCCCGACACAGGAAATGAAAAGTTAACCCAAGTATTCATGTTGAGTGACCATGAAAGTTCAGATTACTTTGCAGCGAGCGGGTATATCAAGAAACTCATGCATGCACTGCGGCACATGTCCGCGCGAGTGGATGCGCAGCGAATCTCGTCTAAAGGGATGGTCAGTCGAAGTAACTGGGTGCCCAAGAGCTCGAGAAAAGCGTGTAGCATCTGTGACACACCATTTAAAGCCGTGAGAAGGCGACACCACTGTCGTCTGTGTGGTGATGTCATCTGTCGAAGCTGTTTGGTCGAGCGTGATGTACCCAAGCCTAGTATTGCGACTTCTAATAGTAAAACCAAGTCGAACAAGAAGAAGAGCGTCAAGTTCGTAAAGACCAAGTTCTGTGTGTTGTGTGTGAACAAGATGCGTGACACGACTGACGACGATGTACGAATGTGGGATTTACCTGCACCATCGATCGCTTCACTTGCTCCGTCGGTTATCTCTGTTCGCACGACTGACAAAGAGGAGCCAACAGAGAAAGGTGGCGAAGAAGAAGAGGAAGGTGAAGAAGGTGAGACGCGCATATCTCGTGCATCGATGTGGTCCGAAGCCGAGTCGGAACGGGGCAATTTGTCATTCTACTCGTGTTCCGAGACGACAGAGAGCCGACCATCGTCTTTTTCCTCGCAATCGGATATATCAATGGAGAAGATTTCGTTCATCAATACGTTGGATATGATCCCCGATGATGCCATGGAAGCAGGCGAAGCAGAATCTACAAAGAAAACGAAGGATGACGAGAAGAACGTCAACGAACAGAATCAAGCAGAACCGCACCAGTCCAACAACGACAACGAGAGCAACAACAATAAAATGGAGGAACCCCCGGCGATACTTGAAGTATCGGAAGTGATTGACACAACCGACATGATCCCGCTGAAAATAATTCAGCAGCAACAAGTCACAGGTCTGTTCCCTTCGGCCTCATTACCCTCAAATGACGGATATGAATTCTATTCGGCGAGCTTCCACCGCCAGCGGATCCACTCGGGTGGGGGTAGCGCCAGTAGCACGAGCAACGCGCGATCACTCGGCCAATGTCTCGCTGAGCAAGAGGAACTCCTGAGACGCATGGTATTGGCGGCGAGTGCGACTAGCACGACCAGCACGTTGAGTACGTCGACGATGCGAACGCCGACGCTCACACCGACGAATCAAAACGCAGCCGTGACGCCGCCACAGCCGACGAAGAAGGCAAAAGCACTTGCAAAGATGTCAAAGAAGAAGAACCGAGGCAAAGAAGTGACCCTCTATGAGCCGTGAAGGGAGAGCGGCTCAGATTTTTAGAGTTGACCGGTTGAGTATGAAAGAGCTAGAAAATAACTTAGATACAATAGACGAATGACATATGAAATCTATCAGATGAATGAGCATTATTAGTATGTGTCTAAAACAGGGAAACACTTATGGACACATTGACCATTCTCATTCACCTGGATTTTCTGCGTATGAGACGCAATAGAGATTACCAAGACTGAAAGGATTAACATATGGGCTTGAGTTGTGTCTGGTCCACTCCATGAAAAACTTGACCGAAGTCGCTGAAAAGGATTGTTTTTGATTGAAGAGTGTAAAGCGCTAAGGACGTTGGGATAAAACGTCTATCCATTAAATAATATTAGTATCCAGTGAAGCCGTTGTGAAACAAAATATCTCCATATCTATGGCTCATAAAGAGTGACTTTAACTTTTTGTTCCTTCGAAGCTGCTGAAACTCGTCGAGTAGCCGCTAAATCTTCAATTTTCATTGTTGCATCGAACTGCACACTTGAAGTAGTAGCAGTGGGAGCAACGAAAGTTGAAGGGGCTGTCTTGGCGCGCACGCGGCTAGACTCAAACACCATACGTCTCAAGAGTTCCTCTTGCTCTTGAAGACACTGGTCAATCGACCGTGGTGCAGGATCGGAGTTAATACTACCTGTAGTCGCTCGATTAGTAGGCTTGGTGGTGGTGAAGAACACTGGCGGACCGAATTCGTAGTTATCATTCGTCAGCAATGGGTTGTTGACTCGAAGCATGTCAGAAGTATCGATGGTTTCAGAGACATCTAGTAGCACAGGCTCCTCCAATGCTTCTAGGACCATAGGCAAATCCTTACGTGGCTTACTAGTTTCCGAACTAGATGATATAACCACGAATGACGATGTGGTGCTATCACCATCCTCTTTCAACTCTGAAAGAGAGCTGAGCGAAAGTTTCTCACTTTCTGACTCAGTCTCAGACCACATCGAGATGAAGGACATGGCGCTAGAATTGTCGTCAAACGAATCAGTGCGCGATTTTGTAGTTCTATTATTGCTGCGCACGCATGAACTGATTTCTCTCGATTCACCTAGTATTGGTACCCCCAACGATTGGACCGGTGTGTCACGGATCTTTCCGACGCAGAGCAGACAAAACTTGGTTTTGACAACTTTGACGGCTTTTCGTCCATTTTGCTTTTGCTTGGGAGCGTCACGCAGCACGATACACTTGCGGCAGATCAAATCACCACATAATCGACAATGATGGCGCCGTCTCATGGCATGAAATGTTGAGTCACAGATGCTACAGCACTTACGTGAACGTGTGGGCACCCAGTTGCTGCGACTGACCATCCCTTTTTCCCAAATACGCTTCAAATCTCCTAGTAGGAACATGTCATGCAGCGTCTGCATCTCCTTCTTCAGGTAGCGTGTTGATGAGAAGAAATCTTTGCTTACACTCTCAATGAGCATAAACACATGCGCTTTGGGATCTGTTTCGCATCTCGGAGTTGTTGATGCCGTGACAATGGTCACTGTCTGCACAGGGATACGCTTTACCTTCATGCTGCGCTCAAACTCTGGACATTCAGGAAGTTCAACGGGCAATTGCACACGAATGGCTACCTCTTGGCCATTCAAATCGAGCATATAGGTCGCATACTCTAGATAGCACATATCACGCTTGCGATGCATAGTTGAGGGCTGCAAACAGACCCACTTGAGCCCCATATACGTCGGTTTCTTCTCGCCAGATGTCTTCTTCGTGTGGATATTACAGAGCACAGCAGAATCAACTGCATAACCGTATTGCAGCTGATTCCAATCGAGAAGTTCCTTGGAACTTTCAGTGTGCACAAGATCCAGAAACTGACGGTAATCACTATCAACTTGACCAAAAATCCGTGATTTCATATACGCCGACGTGTTGTTGATGTTTTGGATGGCGGTAAGTTCGTTGAATGTGCTGACAGCCGTCCATTTTGACACGGGATATGTAGCCTTGGCACCCATGGAGTTGTAGTGGCTGTACTCGCCTAATGCTTTGCGGATTGCTTCTTGCACTTCATGTTCATATTTTGCAATCTGCTCAGGCAAGAGTGTGATCTGTGGAAAATACCCAAGCGGTAATGGGAACTTGACTGCTTGCTGACTCAGTCGGCTATAAGAATCAAAGAGTTAAAAGGGTTAGATGAACGTTGTGGATGTGCTTATTTTGTCTCAGCACAGGTTTGATAATGAGAGAGTGAAAACGTACCGAGTAAGGGAATTGGAAGAGGAATGACAAGTGCCGATCTGCATCTTACGGCGAGAAAAGCGGAATGACGAGTTTGGCTTCAGAAGACATCGCCATAGAAATTACACAAACAAGCAAAACAGCCAGATGCACCTTTGGCACGAACAGCCACCACCTCTCTCACTCTGGCTCGATAGAGGCACAATCGTATGGACATAGCAGCGATTTTTGTGTGTATTTGACAATAAAAAGATTCAAAAAAGGACGTTGTGGGTTCGAAGTACGGACACGTTGCTCCGCCAAGATCGTTCAGCCGGAAATTTGCGCACTTTCCGTCTTCTGACTCGATATTAAATTGTATAGTGCTATTATATATATACTATAATGTAAAAAATATTATCAGACACATTAAATTAAGAATTACATTATTTATCATAGGATATTGGTCTGAACCAACGCCGATTTAGATTGCTGAGCTTCACGTTTCTGGGACAATAAAAGAAAAAAATAAAAGCCAAATGTATGGCTTTAGAAAATTTACGCACTACCACTCCTCTCCATTCGCCAGCTGGTTGTATTTACACTCCTTTGCTCTGCTGTATCTTGTCAACTCAAGCAACGAGACCATATGTGAGCTCATCCCATGGATTCTTACGACTTTGAATACAAGGGCAATACTTGATAAGACTTCACCATTCTGAACAAACTCGCAAACGCAATGTATAGAGAAGTAGGAGGCTGTGTCTGTAATTACAGATGGATAGAAATAACAGTATTCGAGAAACGCAAAGAGGATAGTCGCTCGTTTATGCTCTACTTCGACTTGAAATGAAGAAGAAAGCGAGACTCAAATGAAAAGACGGGAGCAGATTGTTAGAGAGAGGAACGAGAACTATCATTTCCCTGTCTTTCTTTATGAGAACAAAGTAGCGGGTGGATTGTGAGAGAAAAATAAAGTCGATCGTTTAGTATCATGACTCTGGATAAAACGAAGCTCTCATGTGTTGTGTCGTGAAGTTACATGTCTCTGATATCCTATGGATGACAAAGCCTACTTAAGTACAGCATCATAAATGACTTATCTGTGGTTGCTTGGAGTGCGACTGTAAACGAACGCACGAGATTGGAGGGACAATCCTTTATTTCGTATATTTGTGTTGGGAAAACGTGGGATTTTATGAGCATATTCGTCTGATTTATGACGAAACAGTTGTTCTAACTTGACCTTACCACGCCATTTGACGTACTGACAACAATTACAATTCACAAAATATTACGTGGCTTGATTTTCACCTTAAGGAAAACTGCAATGAATCCTGATCATGTTAATGAGAATCCATGCGCTGATCAACATAAAGATTTCTTTTGGCATCTTAACTAACGTTCATTAAATAATGTCTATAGTCCCCATCCTTTTTCTCTCTACGGCTCATAAAGCTTCACTGCAACTCGCTCTTGTGTTCGTTGACGCGCCATCTTCGGCAGATCAATCATACTTGCTGCATTGGCAGCCGAGGCAGCTGCTGCTGCACGCTGCTGTTTCCCGATAGTAGACGATGCAAAGACCATACGACGTAAAAGTTCTTCTTGCTCAGCGAGGCACTGGTCGATCGACCGAGAACTACTCAACGGCGACGTGTCTACGGACGCTCTTTGTTGCCTGCGCCGTTGGGATGGCGAATAGAACTCGTAATCATCCTCGCGCAGTGATGAAAATGACCCTTTTGACCGCTGTCCATCGTTTTTCTTTTTATTGGTAAACTTGAGCGGAACCATGTCAGTTGTGTCGATGACCTCGGACACTTCCAGCATCGCCGTATCTTCCAGCATCACAGCCAAATCGTCGTTTTGGTTCATAGTGGCAGTGATGTTGTCATCGTCTGGAATAATATCGAGCTTATTGACAAATGACACCTTTTCCGTTGTGTTATCCGTCCAGGAGTACAGTGAAGATGACCGCTGCTCGCTCAGATCCGACAACGATCCGATCGAGTCGGTTGCGGACCACAGCGATGAATTCGAAGATCCATAACCATCGTCTTCTTCCTCTATCATCTGCTCGGGTGTTTCTTCTTTCACAGGTTCCTCACTCGCTGTCACGTGAATAATCGATGGTGCAGGTCGTGCACGCACTTGCGTGACATCTATCGATGGATTCCGCACTTTGCTCACACAGATCATGCAAAATTTAGTCTTGACGACCTTGACCGGTTTCTGATTGCTGCTGCCCATTTTACCCGTGTGTTTCGGCGCATCCCGCAAGATCACGCAGCTTCTGCAGATCACATCACCACACAACCGGCAATGGTGACGTCGCCGCGCCGCGTGGAAATTGGTGTGGCAGATGCTACATGATTTTCTCGACGCCTTCGGTACCCAGTTGCTTTTGCTGACCATACCTTTGGACCAGATGCGTTTGAGATCGGCCTGCACGCGCATATCCTTCAACGCATTCATCACCTTTTTAAAAAAACCACCTGATGCAAAAAAATCATCGGCCGCGCTTTCGCAGAGTATAAACACTTGTGCGCGCTGGTCAGGGCGGCCTGTACTCGGGTTTTCCTCCAGAACGGGTCGGACAATTGAGACCATGCGACTCGGGATGCGCTTCACTTTCATCGAGTGGTCAAATGCCGGACATTCAGGAATCCGCAATGGGAATTGCACGCGCACCGCCACGTCTCTCCCTTGGAGGTCGGTGGTGTAGGTCATATACTCGAGAAAACACAAATCACGCTTTCTGCGCATCGATGATGGCTGCAGTACAACCCACTTGATCCCCATATACAAATGTTTCTTGCCTTCATGTTTTGTATGAATATTGCAAAGCACAGCCGCGTCCACCGCACAGCCAAAGACAAACTGATGCCAATTGAGCAGCTCCCGTGACGTGTCGGTGTAGTAGAAATCGAGAAACTGTCGACAATCACCATCGATCCGACCAAACACGCGTGATTTCATGCGCGTCGGTGCATGCGCACTGCGTCGCTGCACGACCGCCAAGTCCCCTACCTGTGCCAGAGCTGTCCATGGCGCCGGATAAATCGGGAAATTGCCCTTTTCGTCGTGCAAATCGCATTCTTTGAGCGCATTTTGCACGATCTCGTCCATTTGTAGCTCATAGTTGACGATCTCAAGTGGTGAGAGCTGAATTGGCGGGAAATGGCCGTCCGAGAGGGGGAACTTCGCGCCTGCCCCTACTGCCATCGCTGCTGTGTGGATGCTCCTGTTTGCCAAATTAATCGGACTAGCGTTACGCTACAAGTAGACTGCCATTTCGCTCATGCAAGCGGCATTTACCTGGAGCTGGCCAAGTCATTCGAACGAGAGGACGTGTCAGTGGGAGGAGACTGCATGATGGTCAGTGTGAAAAGTAGAAATGATCCGATGTGCCTTCCTCTTTGTTTATCTATAGTAGGGAGAGGTGCAACGATGCAACAGAGGGAGAGGGGGCGATGGACAACAACAAGACTAAAAGTAAGCAAAATATACAAAGAAGAGGAGCTAGTATGGGGTGATTATGGTACACCGTTTAGCGAGCCAGAGTGGGTGAGCAAACCACGTTGGTGTGTGTGTGTATATTATCCGTGTTTCCATGCGCTGGCTCCGAAAGAAAAAGTCTGCGTTCGCTTGTGCCAAATGGCGGAAACACAGATGAGGCACATTTGTTCAACCAGATGATCACCCTGACATAAATGAACCGAGTCCATCGCAAGTACTATATTATAGAGGTAATTTGCAAAGTTATCCCAATATATAGTCTTTTATTGGATACGTTATGTTAGACAAGATATTATTTTATAAAGGTTAAGACTGACCTAACTGGGCAGACACAGGATGGTAGTGAGTTGGACGGCACTGGGCTTGCCTTCCCAATGCTGCTGCTGCTTTAATGCGGTAATACGCTATTATATAATATTAGATGCAATATTGTTTGGAAACAATTTGCTATGTATTTATTTTGCTTTTGGCATGTTGACGATGCATCACCACCCTCCATACCAAGATGACTGATGCACAAAGACCATGCAGTTACTACTTGAACGTGTTGGTGATTGTGTGGCGATCCAATATTTCATGGATTGAGCCGTCGATCATCATGTGCATGAGATTGATAGCACGCGAGAACATTGGGGAAGTGGTTGCATATTGGTGCATCACGAAGCTATACCCATCATATCCTTGGTGCTCTTCCTTCTCCGCATATACTATCATGCATGCACCCTGATTTCACACAAAGCAAGCATGATGATACATTGAGGTAGAAGTCCACACTCCACAAACTCGTTTTACTGAAGAAAAAAAGAATATTAGAAATGAAATTAATGCATGAGCACATACCCATATGCGTGCAGTTCCAGAATATGAAGATGTGTAAAGATGAGGGCGGAGGAGTGGCACTGCGCGATCGTATGTTTCTGATCCGTTGCTCTTTGTTGACGCGTTTTTACCGTGATTATCACTTCGGCGCTTGGGACTTGCAAGTAGTTACATGCAAAGATCACTGACGAATCGATAAAGTGAGATAAACTACTGAGATAGATCATTACATCATTCAGTCCGCCTTTATCGGTTCCTGGTAGTTTTGCTTGAAAGACCAAATTAGATTTCTTGGCTTAGATATTTCCTGTATACTACCTAGCGCTACTCTACACATATGATCATATTATATCCTCTCGCCATTCTCGAAAAAGGTCTATCTGTACTTGCATATCTCTTTTTCAAAGCAATCTCGATGCAAAATATTGTAGAATTCGTCTTTACAACCCCAGAAAGTTTGGAAAGGATTCTGAAGCAGTTCGAGTTAACAAAGAGGTCTCATACCAGCAGCACGCTCACGAGCTGATTTCTCGCGTTTGAAGAAGATATATGGATACTTGATATTGTTTACCATTGCCAACATCATGGTAGATACAGTCCTAGTTGTCAGTACTAACTGATCAGAATGCCTCAATAACAGCACATCAAGACTTCTACCTCACCAAAGCACCCGTCTACGAATGTATATGTGAATTAGTTGATGGTGGCTGTGAACGGACACTTTGGAGTTGTATTCAGATATTTCTTTTATCATTCAGTCCCCTACAGTGTAATATGCGTTTGTTCTCACAATGAACTGCAGACATTTCTGAAAGGAAAGAGATGCTTTCACGTTTCTTAATTGCTACAACCTAAGAGAAGCATATCTCAAAGACATGTGAACTAGCAGATCAGTACAGATGGAGTAGTCAACAATGAGTAAAAGTGAACCCATGTCGAAGTACCCTTTACAAGAATGAACTGGACTGTTACTGCCCAGCAATCATCCGAGATGAGCCCACACGAAAATGTTGACAGTGAGCAGCGAATAGATACAGAAGCTCATGTGCACATGATCAGTTTGTTTTCTGTGCTTGACCACATTACATCCAGAACGTACGTAGCTAAACTCAGTGATGATAGAAAGGTGCAAGGCGTGGTCATGTCTGGCTCTGCCACATAAACACATAACCAGCAACAGGAGACGTTAACACCCCTGTTTGGGCTTGTTAGCATCTCGATTTTTCGTACTGCCTCTTGTTTTGCAGATGTTGTACACTCCTTCCCTCTTCAAGCTCTCAATTGTCTGATCTATACTCCGTGTCCATGCTTCCTTCTATGCAAGGAAGGATTTGTAGGGCCGCTCTTGTTTTTGAGCAATCTGCCAGCAGCGTTAGCTTAAGTGATCGCGGTCAGAACTGGCCAGTTTGGGAAAGATTTTTATCCCTCTTACCCCTTTTCCAACCTGCCACGTAAGCAGAATCCGCGCTTACAAATAGTAGCATTGGATCCGCATCGCGTACAAGAAAAGGTGAGCTATAACGCCGGATGTGTTTTCCGCCAGCTACCAAACGCATTTTTTGCCCCGAGTTGCAAGAGAACAAAGACCAACGAATAGCAGACGAACCAAAAAAAACTAGCAAGAAAAATGGCTCGCTTCTTGGTCGGTTTAACATATAAGTGACTATGTGTAATGTGGCACCAGGCTAATCGGGTTGATTTCCACCTGCTTTGTCATCAATTGCTCAGGTAGACACAATTACGATCCACATCCGAATACTTTGGCGTCTCGAAAGATAAACCTTTAAAAATAATTAAATATTTAAATTTATGTGCTAAATTAGTAATAAGTATCAAAACTTCTATAATTTTACCTCTATAAATAAATGATGAGATTATCTGTCCATCCTCTGGTCCCAATCTTGGAGAAGTGCAGTTTTGTCGGGTCCCACTATTAAATGGCTCTAAGCAAACCGAAATGGCTCAAGCCGGAATGATGCATAGCATTCAGAAGTTCTGAATGTTTTCTTCCACTGTGGCTCTTCGGATCACGATCTTTTGGCTGCACCGAAGCAGCCATTACTGAATTTGAAGACAGACGTCCGAGATGCGTCTCTCCTCGCTCTCACTGCCTAATGTTACCAACACCACACCATCCCTAATGTAAGTCAATAAAGAACACTATCGACCCTGTGCCAATATTCGCAATTAATTATATCTTGGATGCATCTAGGTCTCGCAAAGTGAGCTCGTTTCCTCTTCCTAGTGGCTACTTCCCAGATATTCACCTCTCTGCAGAGCAAATAGCCGCATATGAGCGCCGTATGCAAGCCATCGTAGAAAATGCACTGAAGGACTACGCGCTTCATGACGCCATGGGCAACCAACCAAGGTATTCTAGTCAATGGGATGTGGTTGCCACCGTCGGCGATCTCATTGCGATTGAACAGCCCAGTGTCAGCGCACCCACGTACATGAAATCTCGGCTCTTTGGCCGTGTGCAAGGAGAATATCAACAATTCTTGAACTTTTACTACAGCGAAAGCTCGGAACAGCTGCTGCATTGGAATCAATTTGTCTATGGCAGTAATGTAGCCGTTGATGCCGCCGTACTATGCAATATCAAAACTAACAACACACGGCGAGCATCTGAAAAACAATCATACTATATGGGCGTCAAGTGGGTTTGTCTGCAGCCAAAAAAATCGTCAGTCATGCACCGCATAACCAAGCGCGACGTCTGCTTTCTCGAATACATGATACACACAAAAGATAGACATGGACGTGATGTAGCAGTTCGAGTACAGGCGCCAGTGGAGATCGCCGAATGTCCTCCGTTTGCAAAGAGCATGAAGGTTAGACGCATGATCGACCACTCGGTGTCCATTATCCGCGCTGTGGAAAGCTCGGTAGCAGATCCAAAGAACACAGCAATGGAAATCTTCATGATGAGCGTCCATGAAGAAACGGATTGGCTCGCGTCGAGAAAATATTACAAAAAACTGATGTATGCGCTTTATTCTATGCAAGTGCTATTGGATCTGCAGCGCGTCTGGTCCAATGGGATGGTTAGTCGCAGTAACTGGGTTGCGAAGCGATCGCGACAATCGTGTAGTGTCTGTCATTCACATTTTGGCACCATGCGCTTTCGTCATCATTGTCGTCTCTGTGGCGATGTCGTCTGTCGTAGTTGTTTGCGCGTATGTAACGCACCAAAACACAAGAACCACAAGTGCTTTAAAGTCGTCAAGGCCAAATTTTGCCTGCTCTGCGTTAACAAGCTCCATGACCCATTAGATGAGGATTTTGTTTCCACTGCTGGTAGCGATATCCATGAGAAATCACCATCAGAGGGAGATACTACATCTGATTGCAACCTAAATGCTAGTGTTTTCCCCCATTCGTCGGCTGATGAACAGGCAAAACAAGCAAGCGCAATCAACAATATGAGTCCAACACAAGTCAAATCAATCGATCTACAAACAGCGAAGACAGCATTTGTCAACACCACCACATTAATGCTCGATGACCTCTCTTCGTTGGATGACGATGACCATTTGACCATAGACTCTCCTGGAGTAATAGAAGTCGATACAGATGACATGATCCCGCTGAAGCGTAGCCACTACTCGACGACACTGACACTAGACAGCGATTACGAGTTTCGTCCACCAGCATTTCTTCTCAAACAAGGGCTCCCAACGGAAGGAGTTAGTCCCACCAATAGCGTCCGCTCCATCGACCAGTGCTTGTATGAGCAAGAGGAGCTGTTGCGACGCATGGTCTTTGAATCAAGTCGTGTACGAACTACCACCGCAAAACACCAACAAGAAATGATGCCATCATCTTCTTCATCATCCCTTGTAGCAACAGCGTTGGCTCATTCTGCAACCACAACGATCGATGAGAATTTGGAAGAGAAAATAGAACCCACAGGTGTCGTCTTGTACCAACCAGAACTGCGAAGTGAGAGCAGTTTGCCGTAAATAAAAGTAACAAAATAGGTCGATGTGACATGCTTGTGCAGTGGATATGCAAAGATATGTCATTCTTCTATGCCGTTTGTTCTTTAACGCTCGCTTGTGTCCTCTGCCACTGTGTTCCTGCCAATGGATCAGTAGACGAGAGGAAGTTGCTGCGAACACTGCCACAGATACTATATCCATAAGAAAGTACAGTATCCATCCACCGTAATAATTTGCTTAAGTATATATCAGCTGTACTTTATCTATATTATATAGTCCCATAATAAACTTTAACAAATAGATATCTAAGCATGTTTGGCCTTTTTCTGTCCAATGAGTGGGATAAGTAGCTTGTGGATCTCGATGCTCGTCTATGCCGAGAAAAAGAAGCAGGACCTGCAATTCTTTGACTGCTCTAGTCATTTGGGCTTCCCATCGCTTTCCAATTGCCGCTTCTTCTTTCGCAATGGAACGATACGCATCTTCCTCTGTCCTTTCTTAGGCAACAGAAGCAAACAAAGCTGAGCCACCCGAGGAAAAAAAAACTCTCAGGCAGTAGTGGCTCACTTTCACTTCGGCTCGCTTACGCAGACTACGAGAACAAAGCAACTGTCACTAGCATGGAGAACCAACGAAGGTTTGTGTATATTTTTTTATGATTTATCGATCGCTGATTTATTTAAATGCTACGTTCAGTAGCTCATGGATGGAATTGTGGGTTTTGTAAAGTAGAATCCGTACACTGAGTGAATCGAAACAGAAGATTCCTCTACCTGATGCATTCTTCAAAGATATTCATATCTCAAAAGAATTAATCGACCAATGGAAGCAGCAGACCGAAGCCATGTTGCAAGAAACAATCGCAATATTGCAGGAGAACAGGCGTGCACATTTTCAGCAGATATGGGAGCAAATGCCGTGGAAATTGCATGCAAAAGTTGGCTCATTACGTGCCTACAAGAGTCCTCATCCGGCAAATCCATCGACGACACAGTGCCTTTTAATGGGCATGATACCTGGCAACTATCAAGATATAACGGATTTCTTCCACACAAATACTAGAACAGAGTTGTTCAATGCACAGAAACACCTCTTCCGATTCACGGCTGATGCCGCAGTGATTCAGGATATTAAGCCGAAGGAAGAGCAGTCGACAAACACATCGATGGGTGTGAAGTGGGTATTCTACAAGCCATGGACAATGCGATTTCGAGCAGCCGCTTGCTATTTCGAAGTATGTTCTCGTACTACATGCAGTTATGACGATCTTACTAGTTTGGTCTCACCAGCGTTCTTGTCCTTTGTCTATACAGTCAACTGGATTTGTGGCCTCACCATTCGGAAAGCAACTAGGCTATCGTATCGTGCTACCAGTAGAAATTCCAGAATGTCCAGAGCTCTTCACGCTCAAACGTACCGTCCGAATGAGCATGAAAAGCGTCACACTCTTCCTGCCTTCGACCATAGACACGGACGTGACCGAAGTTTTCATGTCAGCCGAACTCGATTTTCAGAAGAATCGCATACCAAAGAGCTACTACAAGCGATTCATGACCAGTTTGCTCCGGATTAACAAGCAATCTTTCAGTAGATATGCAGATCCCCAGTACATATTGAACGGAAGAAACCAGTGGGTGAAAAAGCAACAAGATATACCAATCGAGTGTGGCTTCTGTCATAAGCCGTTCAGCCTCCTGCGTTCCAAGCATGTATGTCGCCTATGTGGTGATCTAGTCTGTCGAGTCTGTATGGTCTCCACACGCCCTTCATTCGCGGACACACCAGAATTGTCGGTCAACAATGAAAACAAAGAGGAGCCACCGAAACGCGTCTGTTTTGCGTGTTGCATCGGCATTGTCGAAGACAATCGAAGTAGTTCTGGATCCTCCACGCCAAGTCCATCGTCTGACCCTACTCCAGAAGAAGAAGAGATGGCATGGCTAGTGGAACGGTCTCGACGAGAGAGTAACACAACCATGATCAGCGTCGATACGAAAGACATGACGCCTGTAGTGCGATGCCCCTCACCGACAGCAGATGAAACGCTGGACAAGATCCGCCAGTCGCTGCAGGATCAAGAAGAACTGCTGCGATGGTTGCAATTCGCTGTCCAGGCAACTACTGATTGAGCCACAAATCCTAAGTCTTTATCTATGAATCGGAAGCAATAGAGATAATACAAACAAAATAAATGTTGAATTGATCTATTCAAAGACCGTTATGTGTGTTTAAAGTTCTCAGTTCGTACGTATTTTAGCCTTGAGAACGACAGCAGCAACAGCGAGAAGTGTTGCAAACGACAATGTCTTAAGCATCCGAAATTGGGATTTTGAAAACGGATACGTGACCATGCGCAGCACCCTCTCGGACGAGGGCGAGTACGGTGCATATCGCGCCGGTAGATCGAGCCAACTGTACTTGAACATAACAGTCTTCTTATGTGAGAATGCCTCAAAGCCAAACTTGCCATGATATGACCCCGACCCCGAGTTCCCTACACCACCGAATGGAACATTTGGGTTGGTCAAGTGCATCATCGTATCGTTCACCATCATCCCGCCTGCTGATGTTTTCTTGATAACGTAGTCTTGGATCTTTCTGCTGGTACTGAAATGATATAACGCCAATGGCTTCTCACCCCGCTTGATAATCGTGATTGGCTCGTCGATGTTAGTCGAGGAATTGTAATAGTATACTGGCAACAACGGTCCAAAGATTTCTTCACTCATTACAGCACTTTTGGTGAATGCTTGGACGTCCTCCTTAAAATTGAACACCGTTGGCGCAATGTACTGCTCACTGGCGTCCAATTGGCCACCGAAGGTGAGAAATTTACGATCGTTTTCTATCAATTTCGTCAATCGATCAAACATGCGCTTGTTCACAATGCGCCCATAGGACTCTGATTTGCGCGCGTCGTTGTCATAGAACTTACGTACCGAGTTCTCCAGTTCTTGGACAAACCTGTCGCCAATTTTTGCATCTACCAATACATAATCAGGTCGGACACACGTCTGTCCAGCATTTGTGAATGCCCCCCAGGCGATTCGTCTCCCGGCCAATTCAATATCCGCCGTAGAATCAACGATTACGGGACTTTTACCGCCCAATTCCAGTATAACAGGTGTGAGCGTCTCCGCAGCAGCTCGGGCGACGATTTTGCCCAAATTGGAGCTGCCTGTGGCGAAAATGAGATCGAATCTCTCACGCAACATCTCCTTTGTGGCTTCCACACCTCCGTAAACATAGCGCACGTAGGAGCTGTCCATATATTTATCTAACAGCGCGATGAGTGCATTGTTGACGTGAACTGTCGTGTCTTCGCCTGGTAGTCTCAACAGAACGCAATTGCCTGCACTGATGGCTGCGACTAATGGCATGAAGAGCAGGTTGACTGGATAGTTCCATGTGCCAATCACACAGACGACACCCAGCGGTTCGCGATAGATGAACGATCGACCAGGTAAATTCGCCACATTCGTCCCTGCGGCTTCAGGTTTCGTCCATTCGCTTAAATGGTCGATATGGTCTTGGATCTCGGCGAGCACAGCTGCCAATTCGAAGGCGTAGGATTCTGTCGGGTGCTTATGCAGATCCTTCCACATGGCGTCCTTCAGTAATTGCTCTCCTTCTTCAACCAATTTTCGCAATTGCTTTAGCAATTCTATGCGTGTGCCGATGGATTGTGTTGTGCTAGTCTCGAATTGCGCACGAAGCGCTTGCACATCGGCGGAAATATTTTGCTTCTTTACATCGGGCAGCTCCGATGAAAGTACCAAGGAGCTTTTGAGCGTGGTAGTAGGATGGATGTTGTGCATTTAGCTGTTAAGAAAGAAAGAACAAGTTGACCGGAGCAAAGCAAAAGCGTAAATGACGTAAACCACTGATCAGATCACAAGCATGTTCATCCTGGGTTGAGGTTGAGTATCTGACGGTTGGGTTTGGGGTGGGAAGCTATTTTTAATTCAAGTGATACTGAAAATCTCTTCATTGAGTTGAAAGGAATGCAGATGAAGCAAGTAGAAGCGCGACGTAGGTGCTGTCGTATTGCTCTCATCAGCAGCATCTGCTACAGCGGCGCTAATGGCTGCTGCTATGTATGATGAAATCCATCACGCTGGCATCATCATCATCATTGAGATCGAATGAAACTGTGGCATTAGCCAGCCCACACAATTCAAGATTCTTTAAATTAATTAATTTTCAAAAGTAGGTGAGATCGGTTTTGCATATTCTGTATCCAGATATCTATCCAGTGTACCGTTTCTGATGGTACAATGTACCACTATAATGGTACTGGTAGGACATGCATTGGAGGCAACCAAAATTTGACTGGAATGAGTAGCTCAGTCTAAGAAGCAACGTGACAAGCAATTAGGGACGTGATGGTGCTTGGGGTGAAGGCGCTGCAGCGCGCTGCCAATGTGGCACTTCGATCTACTGTCAATAACGGCATTCGCCCCTTTCGTGTGGGTCAGTTAGCGATTCGAAACTTCTCCCATGCGCCCAGCTCAAAAGACAAGCATGCGGAAGTGGATCCGAAAGACATCTTGCGTCCGAAATTACCAACGAACTACAAGCCACAACACTCGCTCTTGGAGCCACTACCAGGGTAAGAAGTAGTATATAATATCTTCTTATTGCGTGCATGTATTGGTTATGTAAATATATTGTTGCTGTGATTGTGTTGGTAGGTTGCCAACGCTCAAGCCTGCGAGTCAATTGGCTCCTCCTCAGACCGAAGTATCGGTGTTGCCATCTGGTCTACGCGTGATCTCGCAGGAAACGTACGGTCAAGCAGCCACTGTTGGTATCTTCATCGATGCCGGCAGTCGCTTCGAGGATGACTCGAATATTGGCGTCAGCCATTTGCTTGAACACCTTGGCTTTAAGTCTACGACGACAAGATCACATGCACAATTCGTGCGTGAGGTCGAAAACATCGGCGCTCTGACTACATCCGCCTGTGGTCGCGAACAGATCATCTACACGGTCGACTTACTACGTGACAACGTCGAGAAAGGGTTGGAATTGCTCGCGGATTCCATTCTAAACGTGCAGCTCGTGCCTGAAGAGATTGAGAGCATCAAGGCAATCATGCGCATCCAGACAGAGGATCTGATGGAAAATCCGCAGGCGCTATTGCAAGAGTACATTCACTCAGCCGCATACGGTGAAGATGTTGCACTTGGCCGTCCACTGCAGTGTCCAGTCGACAAAATTGATAACTTGACGCTCGACAAGGTCAAGGCGTTCCGGGATAAGAACTTTGTCGCCGAGAAAATGGTACTTGCTGGTTCAGGTGTCGAACACCAGACACTCGTGCGCTATGCCGAGAAATTTTTCGCCAGCATTCCTAAGGCAAAAGATCCAAACGATATTACTGCATCAATAGCGCCTGTGGTTTACAAAGGTGGTCTCCAGACAATAGAGAACCCGGAGTCGATGTTCTCTTATGCTGCGTTGGCATTCCCGACTAGTGGTGGTTGGCACCACCCAGATCTCGTTCCAGTCTGTGTGCTACATACGCTGCTCGGTGGTGGTGATAGCTTCTCAGCTGGTGGCCCAGGCAAAGGCATGTACTCGCGACTGTACACCAGCGTACTTAACCGCTTCTACTGGGTCGAATCCGCGTTTGCGTTCTCGTCGATTCACGCTGACGTCGGTTTGCTGGGCATCTACGGTGCCTGTCTACCTTCCCACACAAGCAACCTCGTTGCGTTGCTCTGCAATCAGCTGCTCAACATCGCTACCCGTCAAGTCGACCCTATCGAGCTCAGTCGCGCCAAAAATCAGCTCAAATCTTCGGTATTGATGAATCTCGAATCTCGGATGATTTTATATGAGGATATTGGCCGGCAATTGCTCACCTATGGGATTCGTGAGACCCCCGAATCAGTCTGCGCCAAGATCGATGCTGTCACGGCCGAAGACATTCAACGGGTAATGCACGAAGCAATGCAACATCCACCGAGTCTGGTGTACTCGGGTGATCTGAAACAGTTCCCTCAATACGAACAAGTGGTCGCTGGCTTGAAAGAAGGTTTAAGATACTAGATACTCACAAAAAACACACACATTTATCAACAGCAAAACACGTACAAGATTCAACGAATGTGTCCATATCAGTCTTATTTTTCGTTGGCTCATTTGTTAGTAAATCGTTCAACCTCATACCTCTACCTCTCGCTTTTTCGGTACGACTTCATCATGCAACAACTGGAAACCGCGCACAAATGACTGGCACCGCTCAATGGTCTCTACTTCGATGTCAAGTGTTCGACAGGGCCGCACAAACACCAGTGAGAAACAACGACTTGAACTATCCGGTGGTTGACGAAGGAAGACTTCAGTGTTGGCGCCAGCAATCACAGCCACCAAGTCACTTGTATCGGCCTTGGCATCTGTTTTCGGTTGGCTGAGTGACATGTTCGCTGTCACCGGTTTCCATGAGATCCATCGGCATTGTGGATCCGAGAAAAGCAGCCGTTGGTGTGGATTCCCATGCGAGCCGTACTTGGTCACAACGATGCCACACGCCAATTTATGCTTAAATTGTGTGAGGAACTCTTGTTCTTTGCTGCGTGCTGCTAAACACGCCTGTGTCTTGTCTTCCAACGCAGCCAACGCTAGTTGCGCCTGCTCTTTTTCCTTCTGTACAGCATCGTAATTGCGGCGAAGCTCAGTAATCTGAGTTTGCAGTTCGTTTTGACTGGTTTGTGTACTTCGTTGCAGACTTTGAAGCTGAGTTTCAAAGTCCAGTCGCATTGTACGCTCGCGTTCCTGTGCGGCTCGTAAATCGTCATGCAGTGTCGCCACAAGCTGTTTACTCGCAGCATTGACAACTTCCAACGCGTGTACTTGCTCCTGGAGAGCTTGAAAATTTTCTTTGTTGCATGTCAATTCGACCAGTAGCTGATCTCTGTGCTTCTCTACTTGAGCGCACTCGTGCTTTAAGCGCTCAGCCGCGGCAATATGCTCGTTATTTGGGGAAGTAACCTCGTCTTCATGATTGCTGTTGATACTGTTTCTTCTTCTGATACTGCTTCGTCGACGTTCATGGACAAGAATTCGGTCGAGCTCGCTGTCAGTTGTCGGTGCAATTCGCGCTTCTTCCTCATCTCTCTCCGCCTGTAGCACTTGCACTTTTATGTCTGCACTGCGGATTTTGCGTTGTGCTTCGACCAGTTGCTCATGTAGTTCCTCGACATGCGCCTTCGCGTCCTGATGTTCATGCTGCAGCTCTTGCCATCTCAGCGTTAGTGCATCACGTTCATGCTGCAGCTGTTGCACAAGTGACTGATTCTCATCCGCTACTTGCAGTTGCTCCGCAAATCGTGTCTGTAGGTTCTCATTCGCTTCAACCAGCAATTCATGTTGCTGCTGCAGCTTAGTCAGTTCACTTTGTGTTGCCTCAAGCTCGGCCATGAGACGAACGGTTTCTAATTGTTGTTGCTCCGTAATCGACACCCGTCTAATTATTGCTGCTTCACTCTCTTGTTTTAAGTGCTGATGAGCTGTGGCCAAAGCGTCTCGTTCCTCTTCCACGCGACATTTCTGTTGTAAAAGCTGTTCTTTCGCCGACACAACGGCCTCCTTGGCCAAGATTAGTTCGTCTCGTTCCCGCTGAAGACCTTCAGCCTGATTTTTTATAGATAACAATTGCTGACTGATATCGTGATTCTTCTTTTCCAAATCTTCAACAAGTATGTCTGTCATGTCGGAATCGCAATTTTCCTCTCCATGCAATGCCATAAGGCTGCTTTTTCTCCGGTAAGATGTCGCCCCCATTACACTCACAGAATTTCGTCGACCATCACTGGAGTTATTGAGGCCAACGCAGCTGCTGCGTCTACGTGTAAGATGTGCACGACCCTCAATGAAGCTGCTCTTCTCTGGGCGGATGGTGAGGCTCCCCATGCTATTACGTCGCCCCTGAGTAATCAGTCTAGAAGAAATATCGACAAACGTGAGTGAAAACGCTGGCTTGGCATCGCGCATTCTAAGAAAATGGAAGTACAGTCATACAAATGTTAATAGTGTGATATGCAGTGAAACAACGTATGGAATGGGAATCAACACGCATTACTTTTGCAACACGTCTGTGTATGGTACTTTAGCAAGGTCTTCATGATTGATCATTCGCACGCGAAGATTTTCGACAATTAGCCGCGAATAGTCCCCAACTTCTCGACAGTGAGCGTTGTATTTGAACGCGAGCCCTCCAGCCATAATCTCCTTCACTACGCACTCGTATTGACTCGCTGGCAATTGCTCCCCAGCCAAAGACCCATTCTTACTTGTAGACAGAGTCCTGTCAGTATTAAAGGGCGATATCAGTGGAGCTATGGCAGCAGGCGCTTGCTGGAAACCCAGTCCGATGGGCTGAGTGCCGTCAAAGAAAACGCGGAATTCGCGTTCCCATTTTGCATGGATATGCGCAGTAAAATCCGTCATAAACAGCTCCAAGGCCTTCTTGCTTTGTTCACGTTGTTGCTCCAGAGTAGGCGGCGACATAGACATCATTCCGCTCCATGGTACCGCAAAAAACTTGAACATATTCCTTGTGTTAATCTCAACACTGTTTGAGGTTTCCAACATTGGAAATTGTTGCGATATTGATGGTTCAACTACTTCGAAGCTCCCAAAGATAGTCATATTCTGAACGTTTTTGTACCCATTTATATATCACTTGGCAATCCACCTGGATTTAAAAATGGGGGTCTTTTGGATTTGTTCGCTGCTAAAAAATACCGTCTGTCTGTCTTCTTCTGTTCCTTTCTCCTTCCTTTCAGTCTCGCTTGCTTTGATTCTAATGTACCTATCCATTCGCGCATTCTCCTCCCATTCATAAAAAAGTAAAAAAAATATCGGAAGTATTGCTTACACGCCCACTGCTCGTTTTTCAAGGCTACAATTCCAATTGTTGCTCCTTTCGTTGAGCACACAATGGCACCATGCAGTGAGATACTCGACACGTGGACGCGTGGGCGTTGACGATACCCATCCAGAGTTGACAGGCGCCGCACTTTGCGGCGTCGTGCGTCGGTTTCTGCGCCATCGTAGCGAGATGCGTCTCAACTTTAGTTAGGAAATTGCGCGTCGAGATGCACAGTGGGTTGGCACAACTACCGTATGACGAAGAAGACAATGGTGACGATGAACCGGTACATTGTGAGAGATGCTGGAGCCCACGCATGACTGACTGCATCTTGGCTGGCCCAGCAGTCGCCGCTGGTGTGGCAGAAACTGCCAGCGGCGGGCTGTTGTTGGTCTTAGTCATGTCGCCGACTGATGTGGGACTCAGCGGTTCACGGCGAATCCGCTTGAGTCCCGTTAACACGCATTTGAGCGAGTCTCTGTTGTTAGCAGAAAAAGAAGTGTTGTCTTCACTTGGCTGCTGAATAAACGATTCGTCCAGACTACGCTTTCTTGCATGTGCAAGCGAAGGAAGACTGGAGATGAGACGGTTGCTGTTATTGGTAGACGACGTCGCAGGAGAAACAGTAGTGACGGCAGTGCGCGGAAAATCGCTTCTGCTGTCCGAGAATGCGATGCGATGACTCCCTGGACGTACTGGAAGCTCAGTCTATGACACACAAAGAATGGTTAGTCACCGTTTTTAATCACATTGCAACACATGCATACACACACGTGAACACATGAAAGCAAGTCAAAGAGAGAAGGAAGGAGAGAAACGGTGCCAGGAAAGCGAGTTATCTGCTTCAGTACACGAACGCAATATCAGACAAAGGTCTCCACACTGTCATGTTATATAAAGTCGCTGGCCATCCATGCATGCGGATTCAACCCACGTTCAGTGTACACGACCATAACCATCTTGCTCGCTGTAACGAAACCGAAACATATCCGGCCTAGCCTTTGTTGTGTCGTACTGACTCCATCAATCCTTCCATTCTCTGCTTTCGAATGCATCCACCACTACATATCGCTCCAAATGAAGTGTATGGGAATGATGGTCAACGTCACACATATTGAATGGTGTCTTGCCCACCACTCACCGGCAGTGTGTATGTGCAACATCCGTAGTTCCCACTTCTCTCATCCACACACGCATACACAAAAAAGCATAAATGAATAGTTCGTACCATTAGTGGGCCATCGGTGACAACGTGGTGGAGCGCCAGCTTCGCGAATTCCTTCTCTTCCCAACAAAGAAGTGGCGAAAATGAGAACCAAAAACTCGCTATCGTAAAATACGCTTCCAATGAAATATTTCCTGAAAAATTACTCATTTCTTTGCTGGCTTTTAAGGTTAGGGTTCTGCCGACCCAAAGACCGTTCTGCGACTTGTTCTTGTGGTCACAAGGCAATCGAGCCGAGTCGAGCCGATATATGAACCCTTAGCTCGACTCAGCTCATTGATTATCAGATTCAAGAAGGCAAATTCATTCCTTGCCTTCTGTGCTTGGTTTATAATGATCATACTCTTATGCTAACTTACAACAGCTCGCAATCACCAGCTGCATTGGTTGTCGCTATACACCTACACTCACTTTCCTCTACTGCTCACCTTCATTCTCCTTCGTTTAAAACTCAATCACATCTGGTAGATCAGGAAGGTCGGGCAACACAGAGGTTGTGGAACTGGTGGCGACTGATTTGGGTGGAGGTGGTGATGGTCCAGCCACCATTTGTGTTGAATGTTCTTCTGGTGTTGCTGAAGCAGCTTGATGGGCTTTTGGACTCGGTAGTTGTGGTCCAAACACTGGAGGTTCATCTTCAACAGTGTTGGTAGAAAAAGATGGTGGCTGGAATGGAGGTTGCATCTGAGGCATGCCAGGTATGTACCCAGCTTGGGGAGCGTAAAACGGAGGAGGTGGAGGCATAGCATACATTCCATTCGAATAAGGAGGTGGAGCGTATACTGGCTGAGGAAGATACGTTGGATAGGCCCCGTACGGCGCATAAGAAGGAGCACTCTGGGGAAAACCTGGGTACGGTTGAAGGTATTGTACTGGCTGCTGCATCGGCGTATACATCGGTAGACTTTGTGGAGCTGGCGGAACTGCATTCACTGCCAAGTGTTCACTTGTATTGGAGACTGGAGCTAGTACTGGAGTTGATATTGACTCTATCGAGGCGGAGATAGCTGCCGGTGCTGATTTGGGCTGTTGTATGAACTCAGCTGGTGCTGTTTCATCAGCTATAGTCGGCGGAGACACTACTACCGGGGATGAAATGGTTGGCGGAGCGGCTGGGGGCACATTCTCTACCACGACCAGAGCGTTGGACATCTCAGATGCTTTTGCTTCTTCTTCCATCTCTCTTCTATGAATTCTTTCAGCTGGAGTCGTGTACGCCTTGTCATGGCGTTTTTTCTTTCGTTTCTCTTTCTTCTCCAACTCGCGTTGCTCCTGCTCAGCTTTTTGCTGTTCAATAAGCAATCTAAGACGCTCTGCTTCAGCTTCTGCTTCAGCTTTGGCTTTGCGTCGTTTCTCTTTTTCCAATTTTGCTTTTTCTCGTTCGCGTTGCTCTCTTCGTTCTCGTTTTTCTCTCCTTCGTTCCATTTTTGCTTTTTCTTCCTCTTGGAGTCGCATTGTTTCGAGGTGACGACGAGTAAGTTCTGCGGCTGCGGCCGCTGCTGCCTCCTCTTCTTCTTGGCGTCGCAGTTTTTCGCGTTTTCTTCGCCTTTCTTCTTTTCTCTTTAGCTTCGCAGCTCTCTGCTCTTCTTCTTTTCGAGCTTTCTCTTCTTCATCGATTTCATTTTCCTCTATACTTGGAGAAGGGATTTCAAGTTGTTCATTGGAGCGGATTGCTTCACGTTCTGCTTTTGATTTTCTCCTCGAAGAGCGTGACACATTGACAACTTCCGAAGTGTGATCGTGATCATTTGATCCATGTGCTGGCTTTGACTTTCGTCGACTAGAAGTAGGAATAGCTTCTTCTGTGGCTTCATCGTCGTCATGATCTGTTGTTCTCTTTAGGCTGGATTTCCTTGGGTCAAATTCTGAATTATCTACAACTTCTGCAGCATCTCCCTCATAATTTGCTTCTTTTTTCGTCTTTGATCTCCTCCGATGTGATGCTGGAATTTCTGTTGCGTCTGTGGTATCTTCTTCACCATCATCACTATTTGAAGTTTGCTCAGCCACTACAACTATACTTTGCTCTTCCATGGATACAGTATCGCTGGAAATGGAATTACGAGCCTCTGATTGCCTTTGCTTCTTCTTCTTCTTGGCATTCTTTCGACGATCCACATCATACACTTCTTGGTCATCTGTATGTATGCTTAAATCGTCAAACAAGAGCGGTTCATCAGTGACTCTGCTTACATCTGTGTCTTGCCGTCGTCTCACATCCGAGCGCTGTTCATCGCCATAATTAGACGAACTCACTTGGCTCTGATCCCCCTCTTCACTGCCAAAGTAGTCAGACGTACTGAACGAATTATGAGATGCACGAAAAAATGATTTCCTTGGTTGCCGTGCGTCTTTCCTCATATCATGCAAACGAGCTGCCGCCATTTCTGCATATAAATCGCGATTTGATTCCAATTTCTGTACACGTTTACGCATCAATTTCTCGCTTCGTTCGCGTTCTAATCGTGCCTCTAGCTCTTCATCGACAAAATCGTCGGGATTAAATTCGTCCCCATTATCGGACGCATTCTTCACAACTACCGCACCAAATCGACTGATTCCATTTTCCTCGAAGAGGAAGGCGTCACTTGCTAACGCCACTTTGTCAGCACTGCTATCCAGCAATTCTTTATCAAGCAGTAAGACTGGCGCATCTTCGACGAAATCGTACTTGGACACGTGATTTGTACTCGCTGATGATTCACCATAAATCCCCCAATCCGAAGGTTCTGCAACGCCATTTCTGACACTGCCTAATGGACTTTCACTTTCTGAAACGGAACGGAAGAGGCTATCATGTGAGCGTTCCTCCGAATCTGTCACTTCTTGATCCTCATCTTCATCATCATGTTCGGCATCTTCCTCATCTTCTTCATCATCGCTTTGTCCCTGGAACACAACCTTATGTTTTATCGCTGAATTGGATCGACTGTCTAAATTCTGTAGCGGTTGCAAACTGAACGAAGCAGGGAGCGGTTGGTTGGCACTGATCAGTGCCATCCATCGCACTTTTTCAGTGTCTGACGGCGCTGAGCAATGCAATAACTTATTCGCCCGGGTTTCAACTACAAACGCATAGTCGTATTGGTGAAATTTTCCCTTCCCATCCCATTCGCTGATGCATTTTAGCATATCTTCCGATGCTGGTTTCTCCGGATGTAACTCATAATCTTTGCGTTTCTTATAACTTCGCAACAAAACGTATTTCATCCGTGTAGAGGTATCGACTGCCCAGGTAGCGACACAATACCGATCTCGCATCACTGGGATACCAGCACCACGCTGCTTCAGTGGTCCTTCCATGAGTACAGCACCATGGACCGCGGAGGCTTGGGCAATCGTAGCGCTCAAACTGCTCGTGCCGCTCGCTGTACTGTGATCATCTGCCATTGACAATTCCGCATCCATATCTAGAGAGATAGCTCAACAAAAAGAGAGCGACAAGGAGTCTGTCTGTGTAGCTGATTATAGTGCTCTTCGTCCTTCAACGCTCGTGATGATGATGCTACTGCCCAGCGCTTCCACTACCCTGGAACAAGTGTCGCACTCGAAGAGTGAAGTGTGGAATACATTTTTCAATTAAGTATTTATAAAATTCTAGATGGATGGATATCCTGAATGACTAATGGATGTCATATACTTTATTGATAGATAATAGTGTATTATTTGTTTTCTATTGGTAGAAAATAAGTTAGACTGTTGTTGATGCTGTTTATTGGATGTAATGATAAGCAGTGAATTGATGTGATTGGATGAAAATTATAATCAGAACAAGAGGAGATTGATCTTGTGAGTATCCAGTTCCGCCCTTGTCTGCACCGACGAGGTGCGCTGGCTACTCACTGTACGTTGAAGATGAGAAGACGTTAGAAGCCCTTGCATTCGAAAATAGATGGAAGCGATGACAACTTTCCAAGCCACATGATCAGCAACCGAATTATGGATACTCATAGTCAATAGAAAGCTTATGTGAGAGTTGAAAGTCCCCACTGCTCGTTGCAGAAAACTCCGATCCACAAGAAAGTAAGTGCTCTAACGAAAAGTAAACCAAATGATATCTATCATATCTTATGTATCGTGTTACGGCTTGTTTGTTTCACTCAAATTTCTATGGAAGACACAAACTCGATGATCCATTCATTGACACTTGTAATTACATACACTTGATCGCTTCATTATCTCTATACGACTGGCCATCCAGTGGAAAAGTCAATTTGGTTCCATCCAAACTTCTTGTCGCCATCGGCATATCCAACGCGAGTGTCCACTACAACAGCAGCATATAGATATTAACGAGTCAGTCCAAGCTCAGTCTCATATGCCAAAGGTATAATGCAAACTTACCGTAGTGGTAGTAGAGCACAGGGCCATACGTGGGGTCATCGTACACGCCCTGACCACCGGGACCGTAGACGTAACTATGAGACTCAAGGACAGCGGTGCCACCGCCATCGGTGCAGGCCGTGCCGCTTTCATCGACAAAGCTACCAGTCGCAGACGTGGAGCGACAGCACATGATCTTGTACTCTTTACCACTCGCCGGTTTGGACGAATCATAGCCGCAGCATTGGCCCTTGGAATAGAAGAGATAGTAATAGCTTCCATACTGGAACATAAAGGCGCCCTCAATACCTTCACCATCAGTGGAGTACGCGAGCTGCGTTGCCGCTCCATTCGCGGCTGTAGGGGTGGACTTCATTTTCACTTGATAGATGCCGTCCCAAAAACTACCAAAGGTCATGTAGTAAGAGCTGCCCACTTCAATGAGATTGGGGTCAATAGCGTTGTAAGGTTTCGACGAGCTACTGGCGATACCAGTGCTGCCGTAATCTGTCCAGGTACCGACATCCATCGTGGACGAGCGAGCAAGTCCAATGGCTGAATTCTGAGAGCCAAATGTGCTCACTGAGTAGTACAGATAGTAGTAATTCCCGACCTTGCGCACGTCTGGAGCCTAATCAGTGAAGGTAAACACTGTTTAGCATAACTTTTCAACGCTGCAAGGAAAAGATCGCGGTTCAACTGAAGTTCACACATACTTACCCACAGATCATCGTTGCCGTCCAGATCGATTTTGGAGCCACTAGGCAGCACTGCTCCTTGGTAGGTCCAAGGTCCATAGAGAGCAGGGGCAGTGTGGATTGAGATCTTGTTTCCGGTGGAGAACCGAAAGTACGTGCCGTTGTCGTTCCGGATGATGGATGGGTCATGTGCATTCGTGCAGGTACCAGTACACAGCTTCGGGGTGGCGTAGCCATGAACATATCCAGCAAGCAGTAAAGACAACCCTGTCAGGCTGGACAGCAGATTCATCATGGCTCAGATGTCTATGGATAAGTTTTCGCTGTGAAGATCGTCAGATAGTTTGTAGGGAAATTCACAAGTGAGCAGGCATGGCGATAGTTTTTTTTCTCTTAGAAACATGATTGACAAACTCAATCACTTTCCAGGTGATCCGGAAAACCATATGAGTTCCTTTGCTTTGCAGTCCAATTGCATTAACATAAAATGTGTATTTGAGTGAACTTTCCTGGTCGTAAACTCGTAATGTAGAATGTGCCTGTAAGGGCATCATGTGTTCACTCCGGATATGATCTTTTATTATCATTCACATGTCAAAATTGAAGAGTATAACCAGCTGGAAATGGGCATGATCGGAAATGAGTTGAAAGCAAAAGCTTTTCGCCTCAGGAGATCACCAAGTTCTCAAGAAATACGAAAGTAACAAATGATGATTCCTGGTCTTTGTTTTTCGACTGACCAACTTGGGTCTGACAAGTACTTGGACGAGCAGACACCTTGAGGAAGGCGATCTGACGCCTGGATCAGATTGCCCCAAAAGCAAACATTTGTTCTTCAGAAAAATGCTTTTAGATGCGTTGATATCGCGATCTGTAACCAAGTTATAAGATGAGCACGAAAATTCTCTTTATGTTTGGATACTGTGGTTGATTATCCCACAGCAAGAACACGTCTTCGAAGTATAATCTTCTTCACATTCAATCACTCTATCCTGTACAAGTGCAGGGATGTATTGACAAAGTAAATGCTCATTTAGCGGGCATTTACGAGCACATGTATAGAACAAAAGATATCGACAACAGCGAGAGTAAGAGTGAATTAGAATCTAGTGGAGAGGGATTGTCCGAGTCGGGTAGCGACTAATTACACTCAAACTGCATACTAACAGTAACATCCATATACATGATGTCTCGTGGTGATTTCTGGTTGACAGAGAATTGGAAATTATCATGTGTGTATGCGTTTTAGACTAGTAAGATCGCATAAATTTTAGTGAGATACGGTAAATAACCACGTAAAAATGACCCATATAGTGTTATATAAACTATATTTCATAAGCAAAACTTCAAAAATAAGGAACAAAAATTGACTAAAAAGCCTGGAAATAAAAACATTTCTATCTTAGGAAAACCCTGAACAGAACACAGCTCTTCGATTTCATTGGCAATCCATTCAATAGATCACTATTACTGGTGAGGAAATGGCAGGAGGAGGGAAGCGCAAGACACATTGGGCCGTTCGCCGCAAAAACAAGAAGAACAAAGCAACTCATAGCAATGGTGAAGACAGAGACGACAAATCCGAGCAGGAACAGCAGCAGCGTGTCGATCGCCGTGCAGGTTTTCCTGAGACCATTCATCCAGGTTCTTATGCCGCTGCATTGGCCAAGCAACGCGAGCTAAACGGAGATGGTGCTGGTACTACTGACGCTAAACATGAGGCCAACCCGTTTCCGAAACGGCGGTACGGTATTTGGCTAGCGTTCTGTGGGAAAAAATACTCTGGCATGCAAATGTGCGTACATCCATTATTATTAACAATGTATTTGCATCCAAGATAACGAATGGCTGACTGAGTCTGTTGTCTGATTTTGGCTTCTATGCAGGAATGAAGGCGTGAAAACCATCGAAGCTGAGCTGGAGCGTGCATTGTTCGAGGCAGGTGGCATCTCTTTAAGCAATTACGGGTTCCTTCAAAAGGTAAAATTGATGACAGTGCCGCACTAATATCAAGCTATATGGCTCATGAAGCAGCAACTATTGACACTTGATGGTCTCTGTCTGTAGGTTGGGTGGAGTAGAGCGGCCCGAACGGACAAAGGTGTCCATGCTGCCGGTCAGTTGCTGACAGCCAAGCTGCAAGTAGGTGATGATATCGCGGGTTTTATCGACAAGGTCAACAATGCGTTACCCGAAGACATTCGTGTCATGCACATGGTCACTGTCACCAAAAACTTCAATGCCAAGATGTCGTGTGATCAGCGTACATACGAATATCTCGCACCAACGTTCATCTTCGGCAAACGTAGTCGCTCTGCGGCAGCGAAAACGAGCCAGGTGACTCAATGGCCAACGGGGCTGCATGATGAAACGGAGGAGGGAATTAACCAAGACATCGTCATTGATGCAGCTACACTGGTGGAGCATCAACAATTCCGCATGTCGGATGAAACGTGGGAAAAGTTAAACTCGGTCCTTAAACTGTATGAAGGCACAAAGAATTTCCACAATTTCACATCGAAATTGGAGCCAACAAACCCTCAATGCAAACGGTACATCATCTCATTCATGGCAGACAAGCCGTTCGTGCAGAACAACATGGAATGGGTGCGATTAAGAGTCGTAGGTCAAAGTTTCCTGCTTCATCACATTCGCAAGATGATAGGCACGGCCGTGGAAATTGTCTCCGGGGTCACCGACAGCTCGACCATTGAGCGCGCAACACAACTGGAAAAGGTGGATTTGCCCAAAGCACCGAGCGTTGGACTTTACCTAGCACAGGCGCACTTCGAAGTGTACAATATGAAAATGGCTGAATCCATTCAGACATCGCATCCACCGCTGACACTGGACGACCCAGATGTGGCTGCACGCGTAGAGAAATTCAAACACGAGTTTATTTTTGAACACATCATCAAGCACGAAGAAGATACGCGAACGTACGCAAAATGGCTGCGCATGCTCGAGTCGTTGCCATTTGCATATGTAGCAAAGCCCTATGACGAATGGAAGAAGGAAAAAGAAGAAGAAGCGGCATTGACCAACCGTGCTGAAAAACGAGAAGCTGCGAAAGCAGCACGAGCAGTAAAGCCAGTGATGGCCAAAGAAGAGGAAGTAAAATCAGAGAGGGCAGAGAGTGTATCAAAAGCTATCGAAGCAGCAGAATAGTATGGTGGAAAACCAGGTGAGCCAGCTGTATCTGGTCATTGAGAGTGATGTACTGTGCACTAAAATTCAACAACGTTTTCGGCATATAGCTTCCATTATCCTCTCGTACTTCCCTATCAAAGTTGTGTCTTCTTGTCGCTGTAGGTTGACACTCGAGTTGAAGCGAAAGTGAAGTAGTATTTTTAGACCAATATCAGCAAACAAGCATACCCCATTTACGCTGCCGTTTCCTCTTCGAACAGATTGTATGAGTGTGTCTGCTTTCCTCTGTCATCCGCATCGTCGCTATATCTGCTCCTTTGTATAGTTTATCCTCGCTTTCCTTATTGCATTGGTGGCATCGTGCGTGATGATCGGGTCACGCGGCGATGGACCCCTGGAACTAACAGACACGGCGTTGAAGCTCTCCAAAGTGATCGAACGCGAGGCCAAACGCCGGTCTGCTTTGCGTCACTCACCGATGTTCCGTGTCCAGGCCAACATCTCCACGTTCAGACGTAACTCTGTGTCGTCCATCACCACTAATCGAAGCAAACGATCCACAGCGTCCATCATGCCTGCGCCACCAGAGTCGTTCACGGAAAATAACAGATCGATGTCGCGAGGGCCTAAAATGACAACCATTGAGCCCCAACGAGACAGCTTTCAATCAAATAAGCCATCAGAGATGACGTCTGAAGACGATGAACCAATCGGCACACCGAAACCAGTAGGGTGTGCACAAGCCATTTGGTTGTTGGTAGATGACCCACAGTCATCGCAAGCAGCGTATGTTTTCTCCATAGCTGTTTTTGCCTTCATCATTATATCGACCATCGTATTTATTGCACAAACTGAGACTTCGCTTGATAAATTTTCCGTTGAGCTTGGGTATATCGAGACGATCTGTGCTGCGATGTTTACGTTTGAGTTTGCCGTGCGCATTCTGTTTTGCCCTAGCAAATGCGACTTCATCAAAAGTAAGTGGGATCTTTAATTTATCATTTGAGCACCCCAAACTCGCATCATCATTTAATTCCCACGCAATTCGTGCAGATTTTGCTAATTGGATCGACATTGCGTCTATATTCCCATATTATTTGGAGAACATCATGTCCGTGGAGAACGCAAGCAGTTTCGGCGCCATTCGTATTGTGCGTCTCACACGCGTCGCTAGGGTTTTAAAAATGTCGCGGTACTCTTCGGCGATCCAAGTGTTTGTACAGGCCATCACTATCAGCATGAAGCCGCTGTCGATGCTTATGTTTCTCATGTCCATCGCTATGATTGTCTTCGCCAGTATGATCTACTTCGCCGAGTACACGTCTGATGGGTGTCGCAAAGGCGGGTGGGTCGGCAATTGCATCAATGTAGCTGAGGCCGACCGTTTTTACGCGGTAAATAGCGTCATGGGCGCCGCGCAACGCGTTATTTCGGCTTCAAGTTGCATCTGCGTGGATCCAAATCCGTACAATAGCATCGCTTCGTCGTTTTGGTGGTGCATTGTGACGATGTCAACTGTTGGGTATGGAGACATGACACCTGTGACCATCGCCGGGAAGATCGTTGGCTGTACCACCGTACTGACCGGGATGCTCGTACTTGCGCTGCCTATCACAGTCATTGGCACCAACTTCCAGAAGGTTATGAAGTCAATGATGCATCAAACCATGAAGACCAACGTTGACTACTTGCGCGGCAAACGCATGATCTGCCGGAATGAGATCGAGGCCATCCTGCAGCGCTTCCATGCAGTCATTGAAGACATCCATTTGGATATCGACGACGTCATCAATGTCTACGACACCGACAATAGTGGTATGCTCGAAGACGAAGAACTTGCGCGCTTTCGGCATGACTTAGAGATGCTGCAGAATCACGCGTTTATGAATCAACATCTCAACTCCGGGTTGGGTTTACACCACGGTTCGACATCGGGGCCATCTTCGCATTCTTCATTTCATCGTCAGCCCATGTGTGAGCCATCAGGTGACAGTATATCCGCGTTCACTCGACGGCGAGGAAGTATCGGCACTTTGATGAGTGGACCAACTGCATTTCAGGCACCCTCTATCAAGCTAGTTCAAGGCAAATCACAGCCTGGATCGATAGAGACACCTGAACAGACTGATTCGTCTCAGTCGAACCACATGTACACATCATCGACACCATTGTCACCAGCGCGGGGTGAAGAGCTGAAAAGGGCTCGGTCTGTGTCAGACGCGGCAACCCCAATGTGGCGACCTCAGGCTCGTGTCGTGGACGAAGAATTGCTGATGATGCGATTATATGAACTGCAACGCGCGTGGGAAGACCGATTATTAGAAACTGAGCAGCGACTGGAAGCAAAACTCAACAATCTCACCAAGATTCTCATGCGCATGGAGAATATGCTCGAATTAGACGATTAGAAACAGCAAACATATTGCTAGATTATTTATTAAATGCAGATCGTGTTCGTTCTTTGGTTCGCTTGCAAGACTCGCAGTCAAAATCTGTAAAGTACGGCTAATAAGGTCAGAACAGTAATTCTTATTATTAATTAATACCTACGTATGATTTAGGACATATATGCATTATACCACGAAGCTATCGTTTTGCATCTTCATGATCTTCATCTTCTTCTTCCACGATAGGATGTTGCAAAGATGTAGAAAACGTTGGCAGTTGTGCCTGTTGTGAGAGTGATAATCGATGTGGCTCCTTCGTGTACTGCATGGCAGTATCCCTTAGATGTTCATCGCTAACGTCGGCAGGATGAGGTCGGCCATTTCCTGCGGATCCTTCGACGCCAGGCGTCGCCTCAACATCTTGTATAAAGCGCTGTTCATGAGATCCATCAGATGTTAATACACTTTCTTTGCCATCTTGGATAATGGGTTCATTTACGTTGCCATTAGATGTAATTATTCGGGTGGACTGCGCACGACGTGGCTGTGGTGTGGCTATAATTTGAACGATTTCTCCACGATTATTGTTCACATCATTGTCATTACTTTGATCCTCAAGATCATTTAATGACCCACTGGGACGAATCATCTCCATAAACAATCCGAACGCCTGTATCCAGTCAGGGTTGTTACTCTCTCGAAAAAGTTTGGTCAGATGTGCCTCAAAAATCATATGCTTGTCTTCACTATTCATACTACTACTTGGAAAGGCAGGCATCGCGGTCGAGGGGGCAGATACTCTTCGTCGCTTCTTGTCACTGATTTGGTTTTTGGGTTGTGTGCTGGTTGTGTTGTCATTATAAAAGTACTCTTCGACCGTTTTATGTTGACGAACCATGTCTTGCACCATTTTCAAGATGAGATGGAAATATTCATGCGTGTTCAAAACTTCAAGAAGCTCCTGGGAACGAAGCACAAATAAATCGCAAGAACGTGCGGTCGAAACTGTGAACAAGCTCACTGAATGGCCAAGTAATCCATGTTCTCCAAAATAATTTCCTGCTGAATAGCGCCTTGCATGATAGAGAAATGGATTTGATATGCTCTTAGAAAACAGATGCCCACGAACCACGAAATACATGTCATTGCACACATTGCCCTCTACAATCACATCTTCATCGCGTGGATAGCCTTCGAAGCGCAAACACTTTGCGATAGAGTATTTCAAACTCTCCATTACATTATTGGCACTATTCAGATTACCGATCCCAATAGTAAGTGGTCGAAAAACTCGTTCGAGGAAAGACACAAGTGGTTTTTCCGCGATAAATGATATTCCTTCTGTTCTCACACTCGGAGGCAGCTCGTCAAAGATGGTCTGATAGTTCACTCCTGCATGGGAGGACCACCATGAAGTCAAAAACGCACTAGCACGTAGTTTTAAGTGATTGCTCACCTTCCGCCGTCCAAGGTAGAGCTCGACACTAATATGATTCTTACGAAACTGTACTTCATTCCCAATGTACAAGATGAACAGATTTGCCATCTCACCTATCATCAGTGCCATTATCAATTGACCGACGAAACAGATGAGCACACTGAACGCACAGTTCAACGTTGAATGGGGAACGAATGTCCGTCCTTTTTTCATAAACGTTGTCGTGGCGAAGAATAGTCCACGAAACACACGCAAAAGCAGCATACACGGGGATAAATCTGGATCTTCCAGTTCCTCTGCGGGTAACCATGCTTGCCATTCATTACCAAATCCATCGTACATGGACACAGCAAAATAGGCACATGAAGTCCAGAACATGGCGAGTAGATAGAGCAACCAGTATGTTTGAGCACGATTAAGCTCGTACGAAACGCTGCGTCGATTGGCTTCATTTTGATAGTATACCAGATTCCGCACTTTGAAGCAACGATTTAGACGCATCCACTTCCTCATTGTGATGAGATCGCTGCTATTAAAGATAAACCTTAGGATGAAATGATCGATAGGGAACGCAGCTATTAAGTCCCATATCAACCGTTCCCGTTTGTACGCTTGCAAGTGATCTTGCTCATAAAGCTCCATCGCCTGTTGATTACTCCGCACACGAAAATGGAACCAGATATCACCCCAAAACGCAAGTTCACATATGATCTCTCCGATCCGCAAAGTGATAGGAATGGCATTCCATCTAGCGAGTGAGTCGTACGAAAGACGATATGGGACAAGCAAAGCCATATATACAGTGCATATCGAAATCATCCGGAGCCAGATCAGGTATCCTTTACTTTGAACCTCAACGTCATCAACAAGCAACGCAGCTGTGTTCTTTACAATTCTCTCCACTTTCATCTTGAGTCGTCGGCTTAGGTAGGAGAGCATACTGCTCTTCTTAAAGATCCGAAAAACTGGCCAAGAAGATGGCGACTTAGCCTTCGCGCATCCAGCTCGCGTAAAACTAAATAGTGTTTCTTCTATATCTTTTACACGATTATTACCAGTGTCTATGGGAGATGCTTTATGCTTTTCTCCCTTCCGCCCATCTTCTGTTTGTATCTGAACTGCAAGCCGTGACAAGCGTTGTTGCTCCTGCTGAATTTTCACAATACGAAGTACCTTCTGCTTCCAATCAGGATAGCGCTCAAAGACCAATTCCAGTGACTTCCTGGATAATTTGTAAAGGATGCAGGACGTTTTTGCCTTGACATACGCGTTGCGCGGTGCTTTAGTGAAAAGAGCTGCTTCACCAAAGTAGCTACCTGCCGTGATTTGATTCACTTTTTGTAGCTCTCGAATGTTAGTCTTTGCTCCCTCGTCAACATTATTGATCGATGCAGTTGATCCCGATTGTTGGGTAGCCGGAACGTAAATATCCAGGACACCGGTGAAGATGAAAAACATCTCGCTGCCCTCTTCGCCAAATTTGCATATATACTCATCTCTGAGAAAGAGTATCTGTGTAAAGAGAGATACGAGCATCCTTGTTACTGAGTCTTCCATGCCCGCCAAGAACGCGACTTTAACAATCATAGGTTGCAATTGAAACATTCGGATGTCAACTACCAAAGATGGTGGAAGAACACGCTCAAGAACATGCTCTTGAGTGATCGAGTGGAACCGTTTGAAGAAAAAGTACGTCTTAAACTTCTCTTCGACACTGGTTGGC
This sequence comes from Pilasporangium apinafurcum, assembly GCA_001600495.1. Classification (NCBI taxonomy): domain Eukaryota; phylum Oomycota; class Peronosporomycetes; order Pythiales; family Pythiaceae; genus Pilasporangium; species Pilasporangium apinafurcum. Next base: position 107,299 of record BCKE01000031.1, on the reverse strand, counting down.
AGTTTAAAATGCTGTAGTAAATGCCGAAGCGACCCCAACTTGGCTACGAAGTGACGATTTTCTGAGTCTTGAAGTTCAATGACGTCCGAGAAGTTTCCAATCACATAGGCGAATAAGAAGAATCCAACTGTCATAGTGAGAATAGTGAACACGCACTGGGAAACTGTCTTGGGTGGATCGCCTGGGCTCGACGCAGACATGAGTCCAAACGACCAAAACAATGAGGCGAAGTATTGAAAACTTCGATCTGCTGTCTGTAAGTCTGTTCCAGGCAACCACTTGTTCGCCCCAAAAGCCATTTCCTTAGTGTTTCCCAAAGCGCCAAAACCAGATGTGTTTGCAGCAAAATCAAACCAGACGGAGCCAAATAAATGAGATGCGAGGAATGTATAGTAAACGAGCTTGAAGAGCCGAAGTTCCATCGTCAGCTTTATATGCTTACTCTCCAAGGACTTGAATTGGCTTGGAGCCTTATATAAGCGCAGTAATTTGTTGGCATTCATGAGCTCAATGCGTTGCTTCAACGGTAAAAACCAATTCAGCATAAACAGTGGGATAATTGCCACAACATCGACAAGGAAATAGATAGAGCAAAAGTAATGTCTTCTCACGGTCTGCAAATCCATCACTTTGTTGCCGTACTCGTAGTACCCTAGACGTGACCGGATGTAAATATCAACTAAGAAGCATAGTTCGAATAGGATGGTCACAGTGTCGGCGTGTACATAGACACTCGTGCCATCTGACACAACTCCAAAACAGGAGTAGTATATCACTAACACACACTGTGTAGTCATTGCGAAGAAGGTCCACGTCTCCCACAATGTGATAAATGTTGAATCGGGATTAATACTTCTTGAATCGTTCAAGCTTAGGAAAAACACCAGTCTATCGGTAACCCAATGGTATATTGTCCTCGATTTTATTAACTTGAGTGGAAGCAGAGAAGCTTCAGGTGAAAAGCACTCAATCTGGGAGGATCGAGACACTTTCGTTTCCTGTAGGCGCTTTTCTAGCTTCCGAAGGGCAATCGAAAGTGAGGGACAAAGATTCTCCATGGTTTCAAGCTGCTCTTTGGGCATATATACCACAATGCAGCCGCTTACTGCCGTCGCATGCTCTGCATATCCAACCGTGACAGTACTCGCATTTGTTACTGAATCTGTCTTACTGATATCAGACAATGCAGCTGTGCCAAAAAAACCACCAAGAGGAACGTGCCATGGCAAGTCGCCATCTAACCTCAAAGATACTTTGCCCTCTAGCAGAAAGAATAACCCTGCAGCATAGTCACCACACCTATAGATTATTTCGTCTTGGCCATACAGAATGAAGCGAAGGTTGTCCAAAAACAGCGTTTCCAATCGCAAACGGGCTTCATCTGACGGAGCTTCAAAGAGTGATAGAATCGTTTGGTCTTTGTCTATCGAACGGAAAAGCACCCATAATGTTTCAATAGCTGGAGTACAAATACTACGAGTGATGTCTCGTTTGATTGTCTCGGGTAATTCCTGTAGCAGTTCCCCAATAATCGCACCGCGATGTGAGGACCACCAAAAATCCAGGAAGGAGTTGACACGTTGATGAATTGATAATGGAGCATTTTGTCGCTTCAAAAAGCGCTGGATCCGCGCTCGTGTTGCAAAAAATTCTTTCTGTTCAAATGCTGACGCTGTAAATCGCTGTTGGACGTTGTCAACGACGATAGCAGTGATCAAAAATCCACTTAACATGAATGCCAACGCTATGGCATATTGTATATCACTGTCTGGCTCAATCGTTCTATTGAGTCCAGCCAAAACATTTGTTGCGTAATAGAGCGACCGAAAGTACTGCTTTGCTTGGATATCTCTCACTTCAGGACGATCTGCCTCGTACACTTCTCCATCAACCCCTCTATAGCAGGAATCATTGACACGTTTCAAATAAATATCATCCGATGGAATCCATGCGTCTTCCTTGGAGCTAAATCCTTCGAGATACGTGACGCTAAAATGCAAGCATGCAACAACATGATATAGCATGAGTAGAAGGAACCCAAAGAAAAATAAACGCTTCCGACTATTGATGAGGAAATATTCTTGGACCTCGACGAAATGGTCCTTTAGGTACCACACGCGTGCCAGTCGTGGGATGCGCGTAGCCATTTGTTGCACGCTGACAGTGGCAAGCGTCGTGTACGGAAACGCACATAGAATGTCCAGTAGAAATTTCCAGCTACGGAAGTATCTTTCGGCACTTCGAGTTGTATCAGTAATCTTCTCAGAGCTGATAGAAAAGGAGAGATTGAAATTTAAATAAATATCCACCCACAATAGCCCATCTGCAACGGCATTCAATATCCATACAAGCGATGTGGGCCCGATATTTATGGGAAATGCGAGGCACAGTGGAATTACAGCCCAGTTGTAACATAATATGAGCTGCAATACCAAAATCCACGCCATTCGCACACGTGATTCCGCATCAATGCATTTTCTCAACAAAATCTTGCGCCACCAATACTTCGTTGGTGGTGCCGGTGCACCCAGCACACCCATCTTTTCATAAAATCCTTTAATCACATCAATCGGCTTTTCATCACCTAGTCCGAAATGACCGTTTAAAAGACTAGCCTGTAAGCTTGCCAGCTTCCATCGCCGTTGGCCAATCGAAACATTCTCTTCTGGTAAGATACGGTTGTCGAAAGGGGCGATATTCTTCTTAGTAGATGAATTATTGGATTGAGTAGGATGCACTTTTCGAGATGGTAGACTTGTTGGAGCACTTGAAATCGCGGTAAAATTACCTCGTTGCGGGTTAATTCCACTCTTGTCAACCGTAGTGGAAGTATATCCAACGCTGTTTGCTGATACGGATAATATATCAGCTGGAGCTACTTTTTTTGATAGCCCACTCAATGCAGGTGGTGGAGAAATTCTGGCTTCATGTTCATTGGTATCTTCCGGTATCACACGCGATTTTGCTGCTTCAAACGAGAACCTTTGTGTCATACCCCGCTTTGACATTGCCATCTTAACGGAAGCTTGAAAATACAAGCTTTTTCGCGTCATCGTAGCTCGCGATTGCATCGATGTATTTTCGCTTGTTTGTTCTTGTTGGTTGTCCTTTTTTAACATCTCATTTATTGTATGAGATATTTGACGTGCGTGCCGAGGATATCCCTCCAGCAGCTTCTCTGCATGAAAACGTGATAACTTGTACAACGTGCAGTATGTCGCCGTTATCATGGTGGCTGACCGCGGAATGTTCGCAAAAACCGCGACTTCGCCAAAAAAATTCCCTTTACGAAGCTCTCGAACGTTGACTCCGTTGACCAAAGTTCTTAACACGCCAGAATTGACAATGTACATAGCATCACCATGATCTCCGGCTCGAAAGAGTGTGAAATGCGCAGGATATGAATCCAATTCCAGTAGGCTCGTCATTGCTTTGATAAACTGCATACCGCATCCTTGGAATACTGGGATTCGAGCCACTGTATCTTTTAAAAGCTCGATTTGAATATCAATGGAAATGGATGGACACAAAAGCTTGGCAGCTTCACGATCATTTGCTTCGACCAGCGTATAGTATCGTTTCAGATATTCGACTGCTTGTCGCTGTAGTGTTTCGGGTACACGGTGGAATGCCAGTAAGTGCTTGAATTGATTTACACGTGCCTCTGATGTTTCTGTGTCGGCACTTTCGCATTTCGATAACATAAAAAACGTCGCGCAAAGATACGTGAACAGTGAGAACCCACATAGCGCCACAAAAATCGTAAACGCAAATTGCGCATTCGTGTGCGGTAACTCGCCTTCGAATAGCCCTGTGAGAAGACCAAATGCCCAGAAGAGCGACATCAAATAACGCGTCCTTCCATTTTGCGCATGTTCTGGAAATTCCGGAAGCCAGTGATTATCAAGGTGCACATCATATCCAAACGAAAATCGAGCACAAGCAATCAAGTGAGACACCACAAATGTAATCCCAAGTATTTTCGCCATCTTGAGCACCACGAAATAACGCGCATAAATGTTATCCAGATTGGAAATGAGACTTGGTACGCGCCAGATACGCGTTAACTTATGAAACTCGAATACAGCTGGATAGACTGCAAAATTTTGAATCGGTAAAAGCGAGAGTGGTGGAAGCGCCAACAAGTCCATGACGAATCCAGCCGATTTGAGATACTTCATGCGGGATTTACTCCTGTCCCGCAAAATGTCACCATCTTCATAGTACCCTGTGTTCGATCGCACGTAGATGTCGATGTAAAAGAAGATCTCACATAAATACACGCCCAGTAGATCCATTCGAGAGCGCGATATAACTGTGTGGTGGTCAAAAGTTGCCGTGAACGGAAGAACCACCAATTCGTAGAGAATGCAGAGCAACATCATCTGCTGCCACGTCGTGATGAACGTGGAATTAGGGTCGTACGCATTGCGAACCTCGGAAAATAGGAGTTCAGCTGATCCGGAGCGAGCACGATGCCGAAATGTTTCATGAAAGCTTCCAGGAGACGAAAGCGATTTCCGCCGCCGCCAGTAGTCCATTAGCTATTGTTGCTGGCTATGACTGAGTCGATTTCTTGCTTTGCCATTCACCGATGAAAGATAAGCATACTACCCAGATACTGCAGTCGTCCCAATTCAATTGATAGTTACTCTGGGAGGTTAAAGCGTCGCAATTCGCGCCATACACTTCTGTTACGCTTTGTCATGGGAGAGAATATTAATCTTCCAAACCATAATTAGCATAACTGGTGAAATACAGTAAAACGTCGCATTAGTCTGTAGATACTGTGCCAACTTACAAGGTCCATATGCGACACACAAAGGCTCCATCGGCCATCTCCGTCGAAAAATTCTCAAAAGAACGCTCCATGCATCAGCAGCAAACGCGCGGCTACCACCAATTTCCTCTCCATTTCGCAGCAGTTTGACGCATCTTCGTCCGCAAAGTTCAACTCTTTGGTTGGTACCTGTGTGCGCATTCTTTAACCAGATTTCTCTCGTTAAAGTATATGTATCCTTATCACTCTATGTTATAATTATGCAAGTTCGGTGGATGGATACTTTATAAATGAGAGACGGAACGATCAAGAGTATGTTGTCGTGTTGTAGCTACTGGTTGGGCTGGTATTCTCTTGCATCCATCATTCATTCCTTCGAGCCCATTGCCGAAAGAGATGGCTTCCACACATTACGATGCACTGGGCGTAGCGGCAGACTGTACTATCGAGGAGATACGACGTGCGTACCACAATGCTGCGCGACAATACCACCCAGACAAACGTGTTGGCGCTGCGGCATCTGACCAAGAGAAATCTGTGTTGGAAGAGAGGTTCCACCGTGTGCAAGTAGCGTATGAGACGTTGGGTGATGCTGATCGACGAGCTAAATACGACGACCGGCTCGTACAGGAACAACTGCGACGGAAACGAGAAGAAGAGCATCTGGCGATCGCTGAGGAAATCTTGCTGACAGATATGAAGCAGTTATACGAACGAGACGACGATGGCGAGGCTGGATATGTCGTGTACACGCATGGATGCCGTTGTGGCGATCTGTATGAAGTCACCGAGGGCGAATTACTGAACGGCATTGATGTGATCCCGTGCACGGGTTGCTCGCTCCACATCCGCGTGCTGATGACACATCCAAGCGACTATTAAATACTTAACGAACGCGCAATAGAGAAGTTCTTGATTTATTCCACGTAAAAATATGTAAATGGAAAATTCATTCCCATTCTGTGTAACTCGTACTCCCTCCCATACCTGCCTTCGTGATGCTTCCTTGCTGCTTCTCATTCTTGATTAAAATTCTTTACCACGTGGAGGTCCATGATGTGGGTACCGAGTTGGTGTCTGAATGGAGTGCAGTACACTCAAGCCCACATAGGCGAGAAAGATGAAGAAGAAGCCGAATAGCAGACCCGTCAACACTTCTGGGGTCATATTCACATAGTGTGAGAAGCAGAACGGTGTGCCATCCGAAGTATGTCCAACGAGGTAGCCCGCTTCGCAGACAATCGAACCAGTCGACACCTCGCCCACTTGGGTAGAAAGACGACGGTTAAGTGGTGAGGAAATGTCATTAGGTTCGGCTTCATCACCGGTCAATGCGAAGTCCGTCAACCCATTGGTGGCAGCAAGAAGGATCTCTGAGGCTGATTTTACGAGAGCGTCTGTTTCAGCTAATGAATGCTGATCGGAGATCTGCACAACCAATAAGTCCGTCTTTCCATCGGAAAGAAGCGTTTTCCCCTTCGGTGATGCAATAAAATCCTATCAACAAATACCAATTCATAAGTCAGGACATTAGCATAGCTAAAACAACAAAGGACTACCGATGGATAAACACATTTATACCTCCAGGTATTCAACTCCAATAGTGTACGAATTAGCATCAAATGCTAGCGCAGTACGCAGTGGGAACTCACGCATGGTGTGTGGGATCACCACTGACGATTTCGCGCTCTTCAAAGCATTTTGAATAAACGAGTTCTGATCTTTTCCCCTCAATTGAGACATCGCTTCCAGTGGGAGATTCGGTCGCAAAAACACACAGAGTACTTCTGCCTTGGGGAATGAGATTTCGTGACGACTAAGAACACCCTATCAAGATCAAGCACAGCCTGTCACGCACTCTATCCGCTCACACTGAGTAGAAATCTCCGAGACAAACTAATACACATACCCAGTCATCCTTGGTCATATCCCGCACCAATGCATTATTGAAAGTGGAAACAACCTGCGTTTCGTCAAGGACATCGCCCAAATAGATATTTTCCGCCTGAAAGATTCTATTCACACCATCCGCATTATGCATCAGTTTCATTCGCATCATGGCGTCCAAGATCTTTATGTGCGTAACAAAGATCAATAATCAGACCAACAACAACAACAAACTAAACGTACGGGCGTTGCGACCACATAAGCAGTGGTACGTGCGGATACACTTTTGCCGCTGATGTCGTGGCAATGGATCCGCATAGCGTCGCAAAAAATACCCCAACAAGCGTCTGCAACTTCATCATCACTTGGGATTTCTATTCTTCCGTCGCCTTTGTTCTGCTTCCGTTTCACAAAACGATAGCACTAAAGCTACCATACCGGTAAAAACCGGATTACAGGCATCAATTCATTTCTAAAAATGAATTGAATTAATCAATTCATTATATCAATTCAATTTCTGGGGCGGAAGTTGTCGCTGAGGATTCACAAGTTCCTATCGCCCGCAAACGTCAACTCGTCGGCTGCTCAAACGTGCACGTAAGGACGTTTTTTCCCTTCGCATTTCCACAAGCTTACGCCGCTAGAATGTAGCAGCCTCAGACGGATTCATATAAAGAAACTAAAGTACTACCTATTTGTACTTCTAGGGCCCATATTCGCGCAGATACCTCGTTTTTTAAGTGTAACAAATCGCAGTCACGATGTCATCCATTTTAGCGTCTCTCGACATGAGTCTCGATGACTTGATTAAGAAGAAGAAGCAGCCAAACCCGGACGCGCGACCGAAGAAGGGGAAGAAGGATACTGATAGTGCGGGTCCTGTGCGCGGTCGCCAACGCAACCGTCGACGCAACAATCCCTACGGACGACCTGTAAGTTGGATTCAACAGCAATAAACCGAATGCGGCTCTGCGTGTGTATTTTGTGTTGTGCCAGTCCGAATTTGCGACGGTGTGGGAAATCGTATGAAGTGATATTGAACAATTCGTTGAATGTTAAAAGAGAGATAATGATGATGATGCCATGGATGTCGAAGATGACGACGCTCCTGCTGCTCGTCCAGCTGGAAAAAAACGAGCCGTAGTGATGAAAAAGCAACAAGGCAAAGGTGGAAAGAAAGGTTGGTGCAACCGAAAATCACCCTCCAGAAAGAATACGAGGGAGAGCGAAGTGTCGGTGCTGACATTGTTGAAATGACCACGCAGGTGTTGCATCGATTCTGTCGCGACTCGGTGGCAAGGACAATGCTAATCAGGGCACGAAGATTCTCGTGAAGAACTTGAAGTTCGATATACTTGAGGATGATGTGCGTGAACTCTTTGGGACGGTCGGTGAAGTCAAGAAAGCTGAGATTGTGTACGACCGCTCGGGCCGATCAAAAGGCATCGCTCGTGTTTGGTTTGCTCGGCGTTCTGATGCAGAGAAGGCTATCAAGCAATACGACGGTGTGGATTTTTTTTATTTAAGTTTGTGGATTGCTATGGGACTGAGATAAAATGTGCGCAATTGCAGGGCGTACACTGGATGGTCAGCCAATGCAGATCACTTTGGATGGCGACAGTAATGTTCGTCAAGGACTATTCGGAACTGCTTTGGCTAATCGGGAAGGCGATGGTGTCAAGTTCAAGGTTTCCCTTGGGTATGTGCATATATTTAATCACTGTGTGTATATTTCTATGCTGAACTTCATGTGTTTCGTACTTATAGCGGAGGCAATGACCAAGACAAAACTCGTGGCAAAAATGCTCGTGGACGTGGACGTAACCAAAGGTAAATATTATAGTTATGACATTATGTTACAATCTGCTGATGTGTGGTTGTCTCGCATTATCGTAGACGTGGTAACGGTCCTGCCAAGTCTGCTGAAGATTTGGACAATGAGATGGACACGTACATGAAGGATGCTTAAAAATAACAGCCCAGTAATCGAGCAATTGTCTGTCGGAATTGAGTCAAGTTCGAAACATCTTCCGTCCAATTGCTCGATTCTGGTTTATATACATAGTTGCTTGCTTGATTCATCTGGGCTATTAACGGACTTACATGTAGCGGATATATCCGTCGCCTGCGTTCTCAATGGATTCGTCAAACCAACGTGCTGAGAGAGAAAAAGCGACGACGGAAACCACCGCGTGTGATGATCCATTTGAAATATATCCTCCATGCTCCTGAATTGGACGAAATTGAGCGGAGCCAGCGTTCTGTGCTATACCCCATTTGGAGAAGCTCGCTCGTTGCGCGCGGTATTGCGCACTTTTCCATGATCTTGTTTGTTACTTGCTTCGAAAGCACGAGAAAGGTGGAACGCTCGAGGGAGCCTTAATGTGTAGGCAAGCCGACAGCTCACTGTTGATGCTTCGAGTTGTTGCGGAACGACCGGTGAATTAGTTCCAGGGTTCAGAATATTCGGCTGAACATCAACAGACGCCAAAGTGTTACGTTTACTTCTTCGGTAAAGCTGATGCTGGCGTTTCAGGTGACAGATATGAGCCCCAACGCTCTTGTTTAAGTCCACAGCGAAGGAAAAGACTACTGATCGCGCGGCACAGCTTTATACTATACGACTTCAGCGGCGGGAAATCGGTCTTATCCAAGTCAAGCACAAATCCCATTTCAAGTTGCGGTTGTAATACTGCTCTCCAAAGACATATAGAGTGATGGAGTTGAACGTGTCCATTTGCAGCATGGAATCAGAAGGAGGAGGCTGTTAACAGTTAGAAAAAAATAGAATAACTGAAATATCCAACGTTCGTCACTATTTTGTGCGACATGTTCGCCATTTCCTTCGGCAACATTTTGCCCCATGCCCAAAGCACATCACTCGACAACAGGATCAACGATGCTGAGTGAGGAAGAATTTCACACGTGGCTTGTATACGGCGTCTTCTTGTTAGGCATCATCACATATGTGCTGACGAGTCTCATCAACGCTCCGTACGGCCGATACAGTCGCCCCGGGTGGGGTCCAACGATTAACACTCGACTCGGATGGGTGCTCATGGAAATCCCGTCGGCTTTGTGGTTCTCATTTGTGTATTTGCTGGGCGATAACCGCACAACCACGACGCCCATGATTGCCGCTAGTCTGTGGTGCTGCCACTACTTTTACCGAGCGTTCGTGTATCCGTTCTTGATCCGCAACAACAGAGAGAAGCGCATGCCGTTGACTGTGATGCTCTCGGGAGATTTCTACAACATCATCAACGCCTACATCAATGCGCGATACCTGAGCCAATTCGGCGATTACAGCCATGATGAGCCGTTTGTAAGACCCACGTTCTACGTGGGTGTAGTGCTATTTGTGGTGGGCTTTGCGATCAACGTGCAGTCTGATCAGATCCTTATTCGTCTGCGAAAACCTGGAGATTCAGGGTATTCCATCCCACATGGAGCGATGTTTGAGTACATCTCGACGCCCAACTACTTTGGGGAGCTTCTCGAGTGGACAGGATGGACGTTGCTCTCCGAATCGCCGGCGGGACTCTCGTTTGCTGTGTACACTGCCGCCAACCTTGTTCCACGTGCGATTAGTAACCACCAGTGGTACCATGACAAGTTCAAGGAGGTATACCCTCGCGATCGCAAGGTCATCCTCCCAGGTATCTGGTGAACAGAACGGGTAGCAACGGTTAATTGAACCAATGTTGGAGCAGTATTATCCCCATGGCTCATGTGTTAAAACTCACCGATGATGGGAATCAAGCAAGAAATGTCTTTGTTGTCCGCTCTTTCAGTGTTTCAAGTAAACAAATGCTTTCTCTCTCTCTCTGGTTGCATTGCTTTTGTGCATAGTATTCATCCATTTGTCTGCTGATTTCCATCAGATACAGAGTCGCTGCCAGTTTCCATTTTTCGTCCTACCTTCAACTGTCTAAAAAGTATTTTTGACATTGTCGACGTCGATAATACTTCCCACCCACTTTGCATTGATTGGACGGTAATAGAAGACTTCGAGCTATCATTTCCATTCTGCAAGTACAACGAGAAGCAGAGCCACACAAAACTGGGTCGAATGGGTCCGAAAAAAGGCAAGAAAACCGCAGGCAAGAAGGCCACGACCTCCGCCACAACCTCTACGGACGAGTGGGATGACGTCTTGAATGAATTCACCCCCGATGCTCCTGCCACTGAGCCAGCGAAAGCCGAACAGAATGATGAGGAAGAGAAGAGCAGTGCTACCGCTGCTCCGGCGAGTAACGTGGATGCTGCAGCTGCTGCATACTTGGCGTCGCTGGGTGTAGATACCTCCGCTGGTGGTGAGAAGAAAGACACCAAGAAGAAGAAGAAGGGCAAAAAGAAACCAGAAGCCGAAAAGGCCGAACAGGATAGCGCTGGTGGCAAGAAACCGTCGTCTGCTGCGGCGAAATTACTGATGGAACGTCAGGCCGCGATAAAAGCTGAGCAAGAGCGACTGGAGAAAGAACGCTTGGAACAAGCGCGTCTTGAGCGTGAGGAAGAAGAGCGTCGTATCGCAGAAGAAAAACGTCAGGAGGAGATCCGACAGAAGAAGAAAGAGGCCAAGGCTGCTAAGATTGAACGACAAAAGAAAGAAGGCACGTATATGACTAAGTCTCAGAAACAGAAAGCGGCACGGCAACAGGCAGCGCTTGAGGCGATGCAGCAAGCTGGTTTGGTCCGGGATGTGCCAGCAGAAGAACGGAAGAAGGTGGTGTACAGCGATAACAAGAAGAAGAACAATAAGGTAAAAGAACAAGTAAAGCAAGAAGTTGAGAAACCTGTCGAAAAAAAAGTAGAGAAAGAAGAAGATGTGGCTGATGACTGGGAACAAACTGAAGATAATTCCAATGAGGAAGAGGAAGTTGAAGCACCCGATGCATGGGACGACGAAGACTGGGAAACTAGCGATGTGGTAGCATCGTTGGAAGATAAATTACAGGTCAACCACGAAAATGGTGGAAGCGATGATGAAAGTGATGGTGATGAAGATTTATTGGTGCTGGAGCAAAAGAAGGAAAAGGAGCGTCTACGCCAGCAAGGTATTGCGATGAAGAAACGCCAGGAAGAGATGGAAGAACAGCAACGTTTGGATGCAGAAGCAGAACGTCTGCGGTCCAAGGCACAGCAGGAAGCAGATCGCAAGAAGAAAGAAGCAGCTGAACGTCGTCGTGAACGAGAAGAAGCTGCGTTGGCGAATGTGTCAACAGACAACTTGCGCTCGCCTATTTGCTGTATCATGGGGCATGTCGATACGGGTAAAACGAAGCTGCTCGATAACATTCGTCGAACGAAAGTGCAGGATGCTGAAGCTGGTGGTATTACCCAGCAGATTGGTGCAACTTTCTTCCCAGTAGAAGCCATTAAGCAGAAAACGGCGCGTTTGGCGAAGACAATGAATCTCGAGTACAAACTGCCTGGGTTGCTCGTGATTGATACACCTGGTCACGAATCATTTACAAACCTTCGATCGCGTGGTTCGTCGTTGTGTGATATCGCCATCTTGGTGGTCGATATCATGCATGGTTTGGAGCCACAGACGCTGGAATCATTGCGGTTGTTGCGTCAGAAGAAGGCACCGTTTGTTGTTGCACTGAACAAGATTGATCGATGTTATGGGTGGAAGACCATGCCAGACATGCCCGTCCAAGAAGCGCTCAAGCATCAAAATGAGCACGTCATTCGCGAATTTGAAGACCGCGCGAAGCAGATCATCGTGGAGTTTGCTGAACAGAAACTGAATGCCGAAATCTACTGGCGCAATAAAGATTTGGGCCATACAGTGTCGCTCATCCCGACCAGTGCCATCTCGGGTGAAGGTGTGCCTGATTTGCTGATGATGCTCACACGATTAACACAGGAACGTATGGCCAAGTCATTGGCTTTTGTAGACATTTTACAATGTACAGTGCTTGAAGTCAAGGTGATTGAAGGATTAGGCACAACCATCGATACGATTTTGGTGAATGGGTCTTTGAACGAAGGTGATACTATCGTTGTATGTACGCTCGATGGGCCGGTAGTTACCCATATCCGGTCATTGCTGACGCCGCATCCGATGAAGGAGATTCGAGTCAAGGGCGAATACCTCCACCATCAGCACATGAAGGCCGCGATGGGTGTGAAAATCTGTGCGCATGGGCTGGAAAAAGCCGTCGCTGGTACACAAATTCATGTTGTCGGCCCTGATGATGACGTGGAAGAATTGAAGGACGCGGTTATGTCCGATCTCACGGGCATTTTGGACTCGGTCAAGGCGACGAAGCGTGGTGTGATGGTGCAAGCGTCGACGTTGGGTGCATTAGAGGCGCTCCTCGAATTCCTGCGCACATGTGAGCCGCCAATCCCTGTGGCGTGTGTGAATCTTGGCCCGGTACATAAGAAGGATGTTATGCGCGCGTCGGTGCAATTAGAGCATCGTCCCGAGTTTGCGACGATTTTGGCGTTTGACGTCAAGGTACATAGCGACGCGACGGAACTCGCCTCTGAGTTGGGTGTGCGGATCTTCACAGCCGATATTATTTATCACCTCTTCGATCAATTCACAGCGTACATGGACAATTTCAAGCAGGCGCGCCGTGAGGAATTCGCGGAAATTGCTGTGTTCCCATGTGTGTTGAAGATCTTGCCGAACTGCATTTTCAACAAGAAGGACCCGATTATCTTGGGTGTCGATGTTGAAGAAGGCATTCTCAAGGTTGGTACCCCGTTGGTTGTGCCTTCAGCTGGTGGTCTTCTTGTGGGCAAAGTTGGGTCCATTGAACGCGAGCATAAAGAAGTCGACCGCGCCAAGAAAGGCGCGTCGGTGGCTGTGCGGATTGACAATGAAAGTAGTGTCATGTACGGTCGCCATTTTGACCACAAGCAGAAGCTCGTGTCGCGGCTGACACGGCAAAGTATCGATGCGTTAAAGGAGAATTTCCGTGAGGATTTGCAGAAAGAAGATTGGCAATTGGTGATCAAGCTGAAAAAGGTCTTTGATATCATTTAAATGAGTTTCGACTAACTCAAGGCAGACGCATAGCGACCAAGCACGGATGCGTGAATGAATGTACGCTTAAGACAGCAGAGAAGGAAGAATGGCAATGGGAAAGCGTAGTCAAGTGCAATGATGTACTTGTTTTCGTAATGAAGCTTGCCACATGATGCTTGTTTCTTGTTTATATTTCGATAATGCAGATCAACTTTAGCGTACATACTGATAAAAGTTTTCACTGTTGCAATGAACTGGTACAGTCGGTTACCATCCAACGTCATTCACTGGACATATGAGATCTTTGGTTCTTGTTGGCTGTTGCTGTTGTGAGAATGATGGCTGTGAGACTTGACATTTTGCTAGATCGTTCTGACTTCAGTTGCTAGTCCTAAATTGATGAGCTGACCTCCTATGCAATCAGAGAATGACTAAGACAGTCAGCTCGTTAGTCTGCAAGATCACGTAATATTACAGTAGAAAGCATTAGACATCAATGCAGCACGCAATGTTGGACATATCAATTGCTGGCATGCGATCATATGCTTGGTCACCTGCATCTCCAAGTGCAGCCATTCTGATTTGTTATGTTGAACCGTTAGAAATGAAGAAAGTAAGTCAGCCCAGACTGACTAGGCTTCCAGTACCTTCTGTCATGCTTCAACATGCGTTTGATCTTATGAAAGCGATGCTTATCGCTTACTTAGTGGGTAAACGCGGCTCAACCGACCAAAGTATGTAGGTTCTCTCTTTTCATCACGACTAAGTTCTTTTGAGTTCGTTGATGTTATTTACGGATGAAAAAACGTTCGTGCCAGTCATGAGCGCAAAGGAAAGTCAAGCGAAGGATGTTTGCGACTACTGCTACTCTCTGGTGTGAAGATTCCTTCCTTTCTTCCTACTACTTTGTTTTTCTCATTCCATGTATCTTTGATCCAAGTGTATGCTTCCAAACGGTACGAACGCATCTCTTTCAACAGTACTCACCTAACAGTCCGTCGCTATGAGCTAACAAAGCAAACTTCCGAACTTTCTTCCTTTCTTTTCTCATTGCTGTGGTGTTGTCAAAATACAATGAACGAACAATTCATGATAAACCATCTGAATATTCAACGTTGATCGCGCTGAACCTTACGCAAGGGTGATAACTTGTGGTCAGAGATAGTGAGGGATCTTTTTACGATGAAATATGTGGTCCCGCGACAGCTTCAAGGAATAATAAAAAAGCGCATACGCATCGTAAAAATGGAACGAGTGGCTTTCAGAAGAGCATGAATCCAAACGAGCGTGTGATTGTAGGACAACACTAACGAGGTACATTTCACCCATTAAATCCAAAAATATTAGTTCCCTCAGATGCATACGATAAGCGATCTAATGGGTTGCTCCTCTACATCTCACTTTCGTGTGTACTTAGTTGCATACTCTCTATGATCCTTTCATACGACATTTCTTGCCTTGATATCATGCATCCCGCCTGCTTCAGTCCACAGATATTTGCATAAATCGGACGAAATAGCATGACCAGCTATATGCTAAGCCTGAGTCAGCGATCTCTACCGGCTGAATACAAAGCAAAAAGTCTGATGACGTTGGTAATAATGATGGGTGAGGTGAAGCCATGTATGTGTGTAAAGCGCGCTTTGTCATTAGTTTTTCAGTTCAGTCGTGGGCAGACAGGTCGCATATTTACTCTGCTGAATGAGATACATATCGAAGCTTCTTGTCTCATTCTCAATAAAACCATCACTATCTTCATCACTGCAACTTGAACCTTTTGGTCTCTTTCAATTGTTACGCTGTTTGCAGCCATGTTGCCAGCACGAAAGGTCCCGCGCACATCTCCCTTTTCGGAGGTTCGATTCTCTCTCTGACGTCATTTTCCGAAGCGGTGGCGTAGGCTTCACTTACCTTAATCGAAGAGATTCACTTCCTTGCTCTCCACGACTCTCTCTCTCTTTAAATACTTGTACATCCGACGCTGGGCCGTTAATGGACGCATCAACACTCACCTGCGTGCCAACTGATCCGAAAAAGAACGAGAATCCATTCTAACGCTCACGATGGCGTTTGCCTTCCCACGCAAAAAGATATAAATACCTTTTTGAAAAAAAGATAAAAAAGCAATTGCCACCTACACTCATCAAGTATGCGCTCACCAACAGCAGTAAACGCAAGACAAAAAAATGCACGCATGAGTTATTTGTACTTGTCCGATCAGGTTCGCAGTCGTTAAGAATAGCATCCAGCTGGCATTGATCGCATGTAGTAGTGAGATAAGATACTCTCTCATCTGGCTAGGCAAACAGACGCGCTCCAACGTTCTGGGAACATTTTTCGAGCGTTTTTGTATATGGAGGTAGAGCATCCACATGAGTTGGGCGACTGTTCAGCATTATTCTGACCCCAAACGCCCCGAAAAACCACACACACACACTGACAGGAAAAAACACAG
This sequence comes from Pilasporangium apinafurcum, assembly GCA_001600495.1. Classification (NCBI taxonomy): domain Eukaryota; phylum Oomycota; class Peronosporomycetes; order Pythiales; family Pythiaceae; genus Pilasporangium; species Pilasporangium apinafurcum. The sequence goes on along the minus strand of BCKE01000031.1, from coordinate 91,189 downwards.
CAATTGTGAGAAACGCTTCCTCATTACCACACTAGACTGTACCTGCCTTTAACAACCGGAAGAGATCTTTGGAGGATTGTCTGTCGCGTCTGGCTGTTACGAGTTGGGAAGGTGGCAGACGGGGGGAAGAGGTTACCGTTGAGCTTTTCTCCAAGTCGTTTGGGAACCGTTTGGGAAAGAACCGTTTGCTCCTTCGCATTTCTCATTTGGCGCTCTTGCCAACACACACACATTCGCAAACACCACCAACGTGCTACTCATATACCAGCGTAACTGCGTGGTAATAAATCAATTCACTCGATGTCAATCATGCCGACCACCCCCACAGCTGCTACCTCTACCTTGTCATCGCGCGTGCGTTCAGCGTCCTTACAACCATCAACCTCAAATCTCAGCGACCTTTTTGCGGCGTCACGGCAACACGCGCTCATTGCCACGCGCGTGCCCAAGTTTCTACGCTGTTTGTACGATATCTTGCATGACGAAGACCCGACAATTCTCTCATGGTCTGCGGATGGCAAGTACTTCCAGATTTACGATACCAAGCGGCTTGAGGCTCATGTTTTGCCCAAATACTTTAAGCACAGCAAGTTTGCTAGTTTCCAGCGGCAGCTCAACAACTTTGGCTTTCGAAAATGGACCAAGACTCAGGCTAACGTCTGTACGTTTAGCCACCACCACTTTGTGCGCCGAGAGCCTCATCAACTCGTGGATTTGATCGTTCAGCAAAATACTGAAGCGGCCCACAATGGCGACAACCGATTGAACTGCAATACTAATAAACGTCGACGGGGCCATGCAGGTGACCAAGACCACCCACCCGCACAGCAGCTGTCTCCAAAGTTGCGCAAGCGTGAGCAGCCTGGCACGTTGAAACGACGCGTCTCGCCCATCGATTTTACCGTTGAGTCCTGGGACATGCAGCCAGCCACCACCATCACCACCTCTTGGCAAAAGGTAACAACCGACGCGACGAAACTGCGAAACGACACACCAACATCCGCCTGTGGTCATGCCGAAGTGCCGTTCAACTTTACAGTGGATGAACTAAATGACCTGATGTTCACGACTGGTGCCATTGCCTCCGAATATGAAAAGGACCAAGAAATGCAGTACGATATTCACATGCTCAATGAATGTCTAGGGATCCAGAGTGGTGTTGGACCCGCACACATGCCTATGCCACAACAGTGCCTGTCCTATTCGTGGGAACAGAGCGATGCCAACCGAACAGAATTTGACCTCTATGTGCAAGACCAAGGTCTGTGGATGGCCAATTAACCTGAAGAACAGCGTCCAGGACTCAAAAATTCGTCTGCTGAGTACAACATCAAATTCATCGCTATTTTGGAAAAACAATGTCATGTAGACAGGGATAGTATATGATAAATCGCTTTTTTGTCGAGGAAAACACCCCATGTAATATATGTAAAACTACCATTTCATTTTGATTATCTCAATCCTTCATCCCATTCAATCCTATATCTGAAGAAGAGACTGTAAAAGGAATCATTCGAATCACCATTCCAATCAACATACGATCTCTTGGGTCATCATCCTTCATATCGTCATGTTGTGATAGTTTCACGCCACTTAGTCCATCATCCATTGCATCCACTGCAGTGATACTGTAGCCAGCAACCACGCAACAAATTCATCTCCATCGAAGAGCTCTGCTGACAACACGAAATTCTCATTTCATGACTTCAGTCCCTCATCTCTTCTCGTCTCACCTTCAACATGAGCACGCCAGTCAATTCGCAGGTCGTTAAAAAATGGAACAACACATCAAACACAGCGGGCGGTTGATGTATCCGTTAGTAGCTTCGTGATCTAGCTGCAGCTGTTTCTTCTCGTCTTTTCGTGAGGAGTGTATCCATCCATGAGATGGTCTGTCAAGTCGAACTTGAGATTCCTAGCGAAAAGGCGCGTCGGTTCGTATACCCTCGGATCGGCGTAGCTGGCCATTCGATCGATCGATCGGTAAATGTTCGTATGGTTGTGAAAGGAATCCATCACAGCCCACTCGTCTCTACATCAAACCCATATCGACACAACTGGCCACAAGATGCAATATTTGTGGACAGTCACACTCTTGAGAAAGTTGGTCATTTCAATTGAACCATTTATCAATTTTTTTACAAAAATGATTTGTTGATGAATTTGCTCCGCTCCGTACAGTGCGCTATTGCACAACGTGTGAGGTTATCATCGGATTAGATAAACCCATGATATTTCATAGCTGTATATGTATGATTGGGCTTGAAAATGACTGTTTTCTCATCCGGTATTCTACATCAGACTGCTCTTGTCACTTGCGTGCTCTTCTGCATACAAGAAGATGCAAAGTAACACATTTGTGTATTGGAAAAGGCGCTTCCACTCCAGCATGTTAAGTTTCTGAGCTTGAATGATGCTACTCTAGCCTTGACAGATCGAAGATGTAGGGATTCAACGATAGCCTCTTATAAATTTCGAAGTATCGAGTGGACCATGCAAAACACACAATTGGAGCGTAGTTTTAGTCGAAAAATATCGTCTATCTAAGATGAATCTGGAGAGAACCTAGTTTCTTAAGCTTGAAGAGGGCACATCTTATGATTGTGATACATAGTCTGCGTCGACGTAACAATTTACACTCCTTCTGCCACTGCACTACAGGTATCATAAGAAAGCAAAGTAAGCTTCGCGTCAAATCTGATTTCACTCTGATTGACTATGCTTTGTTTTGATATAGTTTCTACTCGTTCTGCATTAACTTTCTAAATGAATATTTCCGACACCGATACTGGATCACTGATGCCATCCCAGATCAGGTGACACCGCCGCATCTAGTTTATAGATTTATCTTTTTATCAAAATGGACATGCATGTTCAGTTGCGTGGGCAATTTATACCAAATTGGTACTACAATTATCTTGAGACGCATTGGCCACGACCAAGATCTTGTCCGCCAGTGAGACATTGTTCCCAGGTTTGCAAATATACGACTTGCTAAGGTTGCTCACTTGAAACATTTATCATTCCTATTCGAGAACGATCGATCACTGACCCACCCATTAAGCTTAAGTCAGTTGTGGGTAGAGCAATACTGAAGTCAACTCAATCATGCACGTATTCTCAGTAATCCGTTTTTCAACGGAGATGCTGATGATGGAATAGGATTGTACTTTGGCGTCGACCGAGTCACTGAAAGCGACAAACCAATCATTTAGGCTAATACCGCAATGAAACGAAGTTTCGCCAACGTTTCCAGAAATATACTATCCAACGGCTCACCTTCGTTCTCGAAATTGGTTATCCCAGCAATTCACATAGTTTGCTTCGCATGCTAACGGCTCGCACATCAAAGTTTTAATTGCATTGACTAATCCTATTGCGTTATTGGTAAAACAAATAAATGCAATTAGTCAAATATTTGGTTTACATTTGAGAAGTGATCACAGGCATCAGAAATGCTCTCTACATTAAAGACAATCATGGATTTGCTCATTTATCAAAAAGATGTTTGTTTCGCTTCCTCAACGGTACTGATCCCAAAACTGACAATTAATTATTAACAAGCAATCCGCAAGTCAAGGGAGCCAAAAACAGCCTAATTCTTAGGTTGGCCAAAATCCAAAAAATCCGCTATTCGTGCTCTACGAAAATGTGT